>OX451737.1:1134811121-1134823323 GCA_948472305.1 Vicia faba
GATAGATAGATAGATAGATAGATAGATAGATAGATAGATAGATAGATAGATATAGATAGATAGATAGATAGATAGATAGATAGATAGATAGATAGATAGATAGATAGATAGATAGATAGATAGATAGATAGATAGTAGATATAGATAGATAGATAGATAGATAGAGATAGATGATAGATAGATAGATAGATAGTAGATAGATAGATAGATAGATAGATAGATAGATAGATAGATAGATAGATAGATAGATAGATAGATAGTAGATAGATAGATAGATAGATTGATAGATAGATAGATAGTAGATAGATAGATAGTAGATAGATAGATAGATAGATAGATAGATAGATAGAGATAGATAGATAGATAGATAGATAGATATAGATAGATAGATAGATAGATAGATAGATAATAGATAGATAGATAGATAGATAGATAGATAGATAGATAGATAGATAGATAGATAGATAGAAGATAGATAGATAGATAGATAGATAGATAGATAGATAGATAGATAGATAGAAGATAGATAGATAGATAGATAGATAGATAGATAGATAGATAGATAGATAGATAGATAGATAGATAGATAGATAGATAGATAGATTGATAGATAGATAGATAGATTAGATAGATAGATAGATAGATGATAGATAGATAGATTAGATTGATAGATAGATAGATAGATAGATGATAGATAGATAGATAGATAGATAGATAGATTGATAGATAGATAGATAGAGGTAGATAGATAGATAGATATGATAGTAGATAGATAGATAGATAGATAGATAGATAGATAGATAGATAGATAGATAGATAGATAGATAGATAGATAGATAGATAGATAGATAGATAGATAGATAGATAGATAGAGAGAGGAGAGAGAGCGAAACAAGGATTTGTTTAGAAAGTTCTCCAATCATCCTCGCTATGGCTACGTCTCTCTCCAATTCCAATTTGGAATTAGGATAATTTTCTTACTTTGCAAAAGTATGATTACAAGAGAAGTGTTCAAGAGAAACCCTACAAACCCTAAACGTTTGATGTTGATTCAACCCTTTATCTTCTTTTGATCTTCAACAGACCAAGACACATTAACTACCAATTTATTTATCGAATCTTTCTACTCCTTTGGGTACCAAATTCTAAAGCTCTTTCGCGCATGATCAATTGTGCCTAATGCACATGCGAATTTTTAATTCGATTCGTTGTTCTCCTGCTACTTCCTTGGGTACCAAACTCCGAAGGATTTTCACTAGGCGCAATCCTCTCTTGAAAGTCTTGCACGAAAACTCTCAAATCTACCAAAGATCTTGGAGGACAAACCCTATATTTTTCCAGATGGAACCCTCTGCAAATCTCAACTCAATATTCTCGGCTACATAAGAACCTAATTGGGCATTATCAAATCTCGCCTAGATGCACCCCGATAAAAGATGATTATACGTGATTTATCAGTGTTTATGCATAGGTTGGAGGTTGAAGGTGAATAGCAATTACAGTAAGTGTTTATAGTTTCATCAAGTTGGAATTATGCATGAATGATGTATTTATAGTTGTGGAAGTTTAGATGCAAAGAGTTAATTTTCTTAATTAAAAAGAATTGAAAAGTTGACCCAATCAAACAGTATGTGCCGACCTGAAATATGTATGTGCCGACACATAAGTCAAAAACCAATTGTATGTGCCGACCTGAAAAGGAAGATGTGTCAGCCTATGCATAGCAGTAACTTCTGGCTTAAATACTACAGTAGATGTGTCGGCCTAAAATTTCTATGTGTGTCGGCACATAAAATAGAAAAATTGAAAGTTACAGTATGTGCTTGCCTGTATGGATGCACATGTTGGCCTATGACACTCAGAATCTACAAGTTTCAATATTGAGTTGCATGTGTCGGCCTGAAGCACGTATGTGCTGGCCTGAAAAGCGGATGTGCCGACACATGCAAGTGTTTTTTGTGTAGAAAATAATTTTTCTTGATTTGATTAATTTTAAACTTATTTTGAATGCTTCCTAAGACCTTAATGCAAGGGTGCACCAAATGACACAGATAGCGTCCAATATACATATGTGGTACGGTGGGGAGAACTGACTTGAGGTTTTGCGTTTGTTTTTGCAAATGTTTCGATTGAGCAAGAGTCGCCACCGACTTTTTATTTTATCCTAAGGAAAGGTTAAAAAGCACAGCAAAAACCTTTGAGATGTTTTCTTGGGTTCGGGGAGTAGATTATAGAAAGGAAGGTATTAGCATCCTTTCTATCCATGGTTATCCAGGGCTCTTAGTTACTTGCTTAGATCAACTTGCCTTGATTTGAATTGTTTGAAATGGTGTTTTCAATTGTTTGAAATGGTGCTTTGTATGTGTGGTTTTGAAAATGTTTTGAAAAAGAGGCCAATGTGGTGGCAACCTTTGTAATGATCCATGTTGGGATGTATACAAAGATGTATGTCTTTTTTAAAAGTTTTCAATGTTTTTGAAAATTGTTTTGAAGTGTGTTGTGAAGTGTGGTTTTTGAAAAGTAGGCAAGTGTTTTTGTTTTGCAAGTTGGCAAGTAACCAAGAGCTATCTACCCTAAATTTCTCAAAGATCTTTGCTATGTTTTAACCCTTTTAACAATTTTATTCCACCATTGTATTTGGTGGACAATCTTGTGTTAGAATGTGAACGGGATGGGGCGCGGGGTCATCGTTTAGACCATGATTGCAATGGTGCCAAGTGTCTTTGGCAACTTTTTCCTTTAAGGGACTTGATCATTTTTAGGCAACTTTTTAAAGCGTCATCGAGGGACTATGATCATTTGAATTGTTTTGTTTTGCCAAAGACACCTAACATGCAATATGGCCCCTTTATTGAAGGCAACAAGTGGAGTACCCTAGGGGTGCAAGTATGATTAGTGTTGTCCATTTTCATGCTTGTTTATCTTAAATTTAGGTCAAATTATTTGTTGTTTTTTGATTTGCATACCAAACCCTAATTCTATCATGGCATATTTAGAAAGCTTTTAAAGTGCGGAATTTAAAGGTCCTAAATTATTACACAATAATCATGGAATGGGGGTACAAATGTTCAAATGGGGATGAGAATTCATATCAGAGTAGTGTCAATATTTACAACCAAATCGAATTGCGCAAATGTAAATATAAAGATGTATATAAATAAAGCAATATGTATGTGAAAGTATTTTTGTGTAAGTGTATGTTTTATTCACAAGTAAAATACCAATAAAATAAATAAAAAGAGTTAATTTGGATATTTTCATGTTTAGGGCAAAAAACCCTAATTTTGCTAAGTAAAGGGTATTTATTATTTAATATATATTATATACAATATTTATTAATTATATACAAAAAATAAATAAAAGAGAAGTATATTTGTCAAAAGGTATTTTTGATGTTAATATTAATAAAAATAAAAATTTATATTTTTTGTATTTTTATCCTAAATATCCTAATAAATATGTAAATATTTGTATTATATGTTAAATATATTAAATATGTACAAAACTAAAATATTTAATATTTACAAAAAAAGTATATATTTTTATAAAATGTTTTCAAAGGATAAAATAAAATAAGAAATCAGAAAATAAAATGTATTGGTATTATTTTAGTATTTTAAATAAAAGTATTATATATTTATTTACATATATAACTAAATGAATCAAATAAATATCAAATAAAATGCAAAAAAATGTGAGAAAAATATTTTTAATGTTTTTTCATGTTTAGATAAAAATATAAAATCAAAATCAAAAGGAAAAAATCAAAAATGACAAATATATCTCAAAATGGGTCAGGGGGTGCATGTGTAAAACAGTGGTGCAAAAAGGAAGAACAACACAGGCCAGCCCAAAGAGGTTGTCTTCAACCTCCAGACTATTCAAACAACAAAAACACGCGTTTTGCTTTGTCCCTGCTATCTCCTGATTCCTTGATTTTCAGCACAAACTCATAACATAAGAAATGTCAAGCATCAAACCACGAATCCATACATATAAAAAACTTGATCTAACTCTCAGAAATGAGAGAGAATTTCTTCTCCCCCAATTTCTGACCTAAGTTTTTGTCAATGTTCAGGTCTTAAATTCTCTCAGCATATGCAATATAAATGGAAAGTGAGGATATGAGTGGCTTCAGGGACATGAGTATGACAACTTTCATTCATAAATCTAAACCTAACTCTTCCTAGATTGAGAGATAGAAGTCCATGAACTTACCTGTTCAGCTTGGATCGTGTATGACAATGGAGGAACTTTCAAGGCAATGTGAGGACTGGTACAACTTGCTTGAAGTTCAGGGATGCTTCTCCAACCTTTAGCTTGCTTTGAAACTAAATCAATCGAGCTATAGAAGTCAACCTGCAAAACAGAAAAAGTGAAAATGGTGAAGTTGGTTAGAGGTGTTACAGGTCGTGTCCAATGCTTGGGATAGTTTGTATAGGTGGTATGGAGTGTGTATGAACTGGTTTTGGCAGGGCGCACGAATGGATTGAGTTATGGATCTCAAACTGCAGGGATGCCCTGTTTTTGTGCAGTACAATGGTGTTTTGAGGTTTAGGGAGGCATGGAAGGTAGTTGGCTCGTGCCTTAGCTCAGGTTTGATGTTTGGAATATGTTCAACAACTTTGTCTATGTTTGTGGTTGCAGCAATGTGAGATGTTGTACAATATGCCAAGTTTTCTTTTTTAAGCCAAGTTTGTCAACTGGTTTCTAGACTTATGCAGGCCCCCTAAACATGCTGCCTCAATCCCTCTTGATCAGTGTGTTATGTCCATGAATCTTGTGTCCAAAGATATGCATTGTACCTCTTGATTTGCAAACTTGACATAAAGTGTAACTTTTCAAAAATGGATAATTTGCTTTTTCTAATTAAGGCTTAATTCTTCATACAATGATCAAATGCACAAAATAATGCCTTGGCACAATGGATTGGCATTTAATTATCGAGTAAGAAAAGGATTAGAGGCCTGTAATTAGCTTGCTCATGCTGATTTGAAAAATTGCACAAGTTATGAACATGCCTTTGGCCATGAATCAAAGTGACTTTTGCTCATATTTCCAAATTCGATTCTCCTTAACCACAAGGTTGTTTGATGAGTTCTTGGACATTTTGGAAAGCTTGGAATGTGTACTATAATCCATCTTTGTAATGCAATTTGAAATTCTAAGTGGAAGCATATGAAAAGTGGCCATGAAGTTGGGCAAAAATCCTGCCTAGAATAGGTCAAAAATTTTCTAAGTTAAGAATGTTTTGCACCCCTATTCCAAAAATCATAACTTGAGCTACAAGCTTCTGTTGAGGAAACTTTGTGAATCAAAGTTGTAGATTTTGCAATGGACTATAACTTTCATGTTTTGATTTTTGTTTGAATCCAATATATCTTGATGAAAAAATGGGACAAAGTTAGGAAAAAATTAGGGATTTTTATAACTTAGAAAATTTCTAAGTTATGAAAATTCTTCATTTTAAACCCTAATTTGCAATTCTTGATTTCTTGATGAACAAGTTTCATATTTTAACATGTCTTGATGAAAAATGAATCTTGACACTTGATTTTGACCAAAAAATCAAATTTTGACTTTTCAGTATACAGTCAAATTTGGCTCAGTTGACTGGAAAATTCATCTATCAATCTTGTGCATTTGGGATCTTTTGAACTTGTTGAACATGTAAAGACAATTCCATTGAGTCCTAGAGTCAATATATGAGTTTGGTTTGCCATTGGTTAGGACAAACAGTCAAAAATTTCCTTTGTGCAGTCAAAACCCTAAAAATGACCATTTTGCCCTTTTGGTGATCTGATCAAATTTCTTGTGGAATTGTGATCCAAACTTGACCAAATGGTTCATATGAGTTCATAATGTTCATGTGGGTCAAAAATCATGAGGTTTGACTGTCAATTGACCACAGTTGACTTTTTCCCCAATACAGTTGATTTCTAGGTCAACTGTCCAATTGATTGGGCAAAGATTGGAATCAAGGCTTGAAACTTGGTATGGATAAACTTGTGAGTCCAACATGAAGCATGAAAGTCACTTTGGGCCTTTTAGGTCAAAACATCTTTGTGCAAACACAAACCCTAATTTGGGTCAACAGTGCAAGGAGGAGTCTTGAGCAGAGCAAACCCTAACTTGTTCTTGAACTCCAAGGGTCTACTGGTGAGAAAATGTTGAGGAAATGGGAGGGAAAATTTTGGGGTACAACAGTTGCCCCTATTCAATCTTCTTGAACCTGAAGAGTTAGATTGGCAAGTTTGCCTTTCGCGACTCGAGGGTGAAAGGAGATTGGACACTAGAATGCACGGAAATTTGCACTCGCATGTAGAGTATCAGCAATGTGATGGCGGGAATGGGCTTATAGATGCCATCTGAGACGTGACAGAACCTTGTCGGGAATGGGCTTATAGATGCCATTTGGAAGTGTTGATCGCGTAAGAGGTTCCTTAGCGAGAATTTGCGTACTTGGAGAAAGGAAGATGTTTCCTGGCCTGTTACAGGTGTTGATCTTCAGTCTCTTCATGCAGATATGCCCTGGCTGGATACAGGTATCGAATCTACAATTGGTTGCTCACAGATGTGCCCTGGCTAGATACAGGAATCGAATCTGGAACTGTTGTCTACAGATGTGCCCTGGCTGGATACAGGTATCGAATCTGGAATTTGTTGCTCACAGATGTGCCCTTGCTAGATACAGGTATCGAATCTGGAAATTTGCAAAAGTTTGGTAGAGATAGATTTCCTGGCTGGATACAGGTGTAAACCTCTAACTTGAGAATGAAAGATAATTTCCTATCCTGTTACAGGGGTTGATCTTCAAACTCTTCATGCAGATATGCCCTGGCTAGATATAGGAATCGAATCTGAATTTGTCATCTACAGATATGCCCTGGCTGGATACAAGTATCGAATCTGGAAATAGTTGTCTACAGATATGCCCTGGATGGATACAGGTATCGAATCTGGAATTGCGATAGTTGATAGTAATCATCTTTTGGATTGATCTTTTCCTGAAAAGGCAAAACATCAGTTGTATGCAATGTCATGATGTATGCGATGCGTGATGTCATGATGCTCAAAAATGAGATAGTGTTGTATGCACTTTATCATGTATGTAAGCAAGATGTATGAAATGTGAAATGTCTATGAATGTATTTTCGTCTAGAAAATAATCCTTGACGAGTGCAGGGAACTTGTGGAATCCTGGGCTGATGTGAAGAGTAGAGTTCTTTGTTTCCGCCGGGGATGACGGTTGTAAGAATAAACCGGTAGGAGAAGATGACTCGCTGGGGAATAAACTTGTTGGAGAGATTACTCTGCGGGGAATTACTCAGTGGGAAGAGATACTTCGCTGAGGTTTTGATGAGAGCTCCACTGGGGATTCCACTGATAAGTTATGTTAGGGAACTTGATGAACTCCGTTGGGGAATAGGAAGAACTTCGTCGAGGACGATCTTTCCGCGGAAATTAGCTGAGGATAACCTAGTTATACCCTGGTGGGGAAATAACCTTTAAATAAAGTCGGGGAGAGACGTGTGTACTCTGCAGGTGGTAAGCTTCCAGAATCTACTGGGATAAGCTTCAGAATCTAACGACGACTTCACTGGGGATGTGGATACCACTCTCCTGGGGACACTTTTCGGACTGTACTGGGAAATGGTTCACTGGATGTCTGTATTCCGCCGGGGAACAATCTTATATTAAGACTGCCGGGGATGCTTGCTGAGGAATATCTCTACTCTGCTGGGGGGAACGTTGAGATCTTCTGGGGATGCCCAACTTCCTTTAGGCTGATAGACTAACTCTGCTTGAGGAGAGTACCGTTGACTTGCTAGGGGAATAATGTGCCTTTTTAGGGCTGATGGGAAAACAAAATTCTGCTTGAGGAGAGTATTGCTGAAATCTGGTCTTACTCAGTGGGGAGTTGAGGTAACTTGGTTACGTTCTTTAGCTGAACTTACCTTGGTACCTTGGCGGACAAAGCAACTAGATCGCTTAGACAATTCTAAACTGCCCCTGTTCCTGATGTCATCTGTAATTAGTCTTTTGTTTCGTATGCGAATATTCATGATTAGCAATTAATGTCAAATGCATATATCAAAAATGAAAATTGGACGTTCTTTTGCAAAATAAGACAGAAAAAAGGAAAAACAATGGGTAATTTGTCTGAAAAATTGAACTTGTATTGATTTTGAAATTTGCCTGTAAATAGGCGTTTTAGGTACAAGAGGCTGACGTCCTAGTAAGAGAACGCCGCCGAGCAAAATAGAGTTTGTACAATTTGAAAAGGAAACAAAACAACTATGTGAAAAATAATCCTACTGGGTTCCAACTTTGCTATCGCCTTTATGTCTTCAAACATCTCATCACGTTGCTGCTTAGTTGAAGATGTAGCTGATTGATTGTAGCCGAATTCTGGATGCAAGGTGATCCAATGAGACATAATATTACGCTTATCCCTAACTTTTGCCTGGACCGCCCTTTCGGGTTTTCAGTCCACCGGGATACCCATTTTTGCCCAAGCCGCCTTTTCAGGTTTTCGACTTGCCGGGTGTACAGATTTTTTTCATTTTCATCCCTTATTTCTGCCTAGGTGTGTCAACCTAGCGGGTCTTTTATTCATGCGTAGTATCTTTTTACTATGTCTGCATTGGCAGGGTGAGGAAGGTCGTCACCATCCATGGTGGTTAGAATCATGGCTCCTCCTGAGAAGATATGTTTAACCACAAATGGCCCTTCGTACGTAGGGGTCCATTTGCCCCTGGGATCACTTTGAGGAAGAATGATGCGCTTGATTACCAGGTCTCCGACTTGATACTCTTGTCGTCTGACTTTCTTGTTAAATGCTCTAATCATCCGTTTTTGGTACGTCTGACCATGACAAATAGCGATGTGTCCTCTTTTTGTCGATTAGGTTTAACTGATCAAGCCGAGTCTGGATCCAGTCATCTTCGCTCAAGTCTGCATCCTTCATTATCCGGAGAGAGGGTATCTGGACTTCAATAGGCAAGACTGCCTCCATGCCATAGACCAAGGAAAAGGGAGTTGCCCCTGTCGACGTCCGTGCTGAGGTACGGTACCCATGAAGAGCAAACGATAACATTTCGTGCCAATCTTTGTAGGTCACTGTCATCTTCTGCACAATCTTCTTGATGTTCTTATTCGCCGCTTCTACAATCCCATTCATCTTCGGCCGGTAGGGAGAAGAATTGTGGTGCTGTATCTTGAATTGCTCGCAGAGCTCAGTGATCATCTTGTTGTTAAGATTGGTACCATTTTCTGTAATGATCCTTTCCGAGACGCCGTATCGACAGATCAGGTGGTGCCGAATGAACCGTGCCACGACGTTCTTGGTTACGGTAGCATAGGAAGCTGCTTCAACCCATTTCGTGAAGTAATCAATCGCTACCAAGATGAAGCGGTGCCCGTTAGATGCCGTAGGTCGGATCTCGCCGATCATATCAATGCCCCACATTGCAAAAGGCCAAGGTGTCGTCAAGACGTTCAGAGGAACCGGAGGAATGTGCACCTTATCAACATAGATCTGGCATTTGTGACAAGTTCGAGAATGCTGATAACAGTCGGCTTCCATTGTGGACCAGAAATATCCTGCCCGGAGGATCTTCTTTGCCATGGTATGTCCACTGGAATGTGTTCCGAATGTACCTTCATGTAGTTCTGCCATGATCTTTTCTGCTTCAGTCTTATCCACACAACGCAGTAAAGTTGAATCATGGTTTCGCTTGTAGAGAATGCCATTGCTGAGGAAGAACTTTGCCGCAAACCTTCTCAGGAATTTCTTGTCATTAACGGATGCACCCTCGGGGTATTCTTGAGCTTCCAAGTACCTCTTCACTTCATGATACCAGGGTTTTTCTGTTACCTGCTCAGTCTCGAGATCGCAGCAATGTGCAGGTTCATCCAACTTCTAAATGATGATCCGGGGAGCCTCGTTATCCCATTTGACTTTGAACATAGAATACATTGTAGCCAACGCATCCACAACTGATTCTCCTCTCTTGGGAAGTGTTCAAAAGTTATCTCTTCGAAGTGGGAAGCAATGTCAGCACATACTCCTTGTAAGGAATAAGATTTGGGTGTTTCGTATCCCACTCGCCTTTGACCTGATTGATCACGAGAGCGGAATCTCCGAAGACACTCAGAAACTTGATCCTTAAGTCAATTGCAGCTTGAAGGACCCATGATACATGCCTCATACTCTGCCATGTTGTTGGTGCAGTTGAAACATAGTCGGGCAGTGAGTGGAGTATGGGTGCCTTTAGGGGATATGATCACATCGTCGATTCCATTACCCAAAGCGTTTGAGGCTCCGTCAAAGTGCATAGACATTGGGATCCTTCCTCAGGTCCTTCATCCGGTCCAGGTACTTCACAATCAGTCACTACCATGATATCCTCGTCTGGAAATTCAAAGTTCATCGACTGGTAGTCGTCCACTGCCTGATGTGCCAGATGGTCTGCCAGTACACTTCCCTTGATTGCTTTTTGAGTCGTGTACTGGATGTCATATTCCATCAAGATCATTTGCCATCTTGCTATTCTTCCTGACAGAGCAGGATTTTCGAAAATGTACTTGATTGGATCCATTTTTGAAATCAACAGAGTAGTGTGAGTCAACATATACTGTCTCAGCGCGCGAGCAGCCCATACTAGAGCGCAGCAAGTTTTCTCGAGCAGTGAGTACCGGGTCTCACAGTCGGTAAACTTTTTGCTCAGATAATAAATAGCGTGCTCTTTTCGGCCAGACTCGTCATGCTGCCCCAGCACACATCCCATTGAGTTGTCAAGTACTGTCAAGTATAGTATTAGAGGTCTCCCTTCAACCGGTGGCATAAGAATGGGTGGTTCTTGGAGATACTCTTTGATCTTTTCGAAAGCGGCCTGACATTCATCATTCCAATGTACTACTTGATCTTTCTTCAGAAGCTTGAAGATTGGTTCACAGGTAGCAGTTAGATGTGAGATGAATCGGGAAATGTAGTTCAACCATCCTAGAAAGCCTCTGACTTCTTTCTCTATCTTGGGAGTTGGAATATCTTGTATGGATTTCACCTTGGCAGGGTCCACTTGAATACCTTTGTCGCTTACGATGAAACCTAGCAATTTTCCAGATCTCACCCCAAAGGTGCTTTGTTTGGGTTCAACCTCAGCTTGTACAACTTCAGGCGGTCAAACAGCTTCCGTAGATGGTCAAGGTGTTCCTCCTCAGTTTGGGACCTTGCAATCATATCATCGACATACACTTCTATCTCGTGGTGGATCATATCATGAAATAAAGCAACCATGGCACGTTGTAAGTTGCCCCAGCATTTTTCAACCCAAAAGGCATGACCTTGTAGCAAAAAGTGCCCCACTGAGTAACAAAAGTGGTCTTCTCCATGTCTTCAGGAGCCATCTTTATCTGATTATAATCGGAGAAACTGTCCATGAAGGAGAATACTTTATGCTGAGCAGTGTTGTCAACCAGAACGTCAATATGAGGCAGAGGGAAGTCATCTTTGGGGATGGCCCTATTAAAATCCCTGTAATCAACACACATTCGGACCTTACCATCTTTCTTCGGCACTGGAACCACGTTGCAATCCACTGAGGGTAAGAAGTCACTGCTAGAAATCCGACATCAAATTGTTTCATAACCTCAGCTTTGATTTTCTGCGACATCTCTGGACGCATACGGCGGACCTTCTGTTTTACCGGAGGGCAGTCTTCCTTGGTAGGCAGGTGATGAACCACAATGTCGGTATCCAACCATCTTTTTCGTCCGCCGTCTCATATAATCCCCCCCCAAGACCTTCTCCATTGCCTCCCCCGATAAACCCAATTCAAACTCAACTCCCAAATCAAAAAATAAAATACACCTACCATCAAACTAACCATTACAACATTTATCCATTCCCCTATAATCTACCCCCTAAATCTAACCACCTTCCAACTCCCACACAACCCCCAACTTCAATTCCCCTAATCATTCAACACTCTTACACCCATTCTCTAATCTATAACACCTATCTCTATCTATTCAATTCCATACATATCTATATATACACCACTAATAAAATCTCACACACCACCTCCATCCATTCTTCCTCAAATACCATCCCACCTAACCATAAAATAACATCACACATACACATAACCCCCCTTACCCCCCCCCATTCTCTTATCTTTTAATGTAGTGTCACCCT
>OX451737.1:1136668294-1136827797 GCA_948472305.1 Vicia faba
GGGTCAAAGAACTGGAAGAGAACCTTCATCATATCCTCCTCTGTATTGGAAGTGACCAAGTTGAATAGACGACCATCTCTCTCGGTGAATGGAGAATTCTAAGGAATCCTTGAAGCTAGCTCCTTGAGTTGTGGAGGAATTCTTACAAGGTTAATTTGGATAGTTTTCCTGCGAAGTGAATCCATAACCTACAAAACAAGAACAAAGATGAATCTCCAAAATCCTTGAAATGGTTAGTGGATGCATATGATGTTTATGATGTCCATGATGTTATGCACAAGTATATATGTACAAACAAATCACACAAGTTCCTAGTTTAGGCTTGCATGGGGTTTCATAGGTAAATACCCTCTTGAAGTTTAGTTGGCTCAACCTGTCCTAGAAATAGTAACCGGGTTCTAAGGAGCTCAATATTCACCGGGTTGTTTCCTTGTTCATTGTTTCAGTTCAAGCCTCTTGACTGGCGACCGAAATATTCCAAGAAACCAACCCTTAATGAGTGTAGTATCGAGTATCTACCAACTTCGGACTGCACCAAAGCCGGTCATCTCACTACATCCTAAAAGGCCAAGTTGGTCAAGTAAAGGTTCTAAAAGTCCATTAGTGATTCATGACATCACTCAGCGGCCCCGTATTATCTTTGATTGACTCAAAGGCTACCGGTATCCACAAATATGTCGCACTAATATAGCTATTGCTTAGACCATGTCAGTATACCCTGCACAGTTTCCATAACGTATCGCTATTTACCTATAATGTTTCCCAAATCCGGGTGGAGGATTCAAACCCAAACAATAGAACCAAAGTTTAAAGCAAACAAGTCAAGCAAGATAATCATGTAAAGGTGATCTAAAACCCTAAGGTAACCCCACTTCTATTGTCCACAACAGAGTCGCCAGTTCTGTGATGCGGTGGGAGAACTGACTTAAGGTTTTTGCGTTTGTGTTTGCAAATGTTTCGGTTAGCAAGAGTCGCCATCGAATTTTCTTTTATCCAAAAGGAAAGGTAAAAAAGCACAGGAAAGATCTTTGAGATGTTTTCTTGAGTTCGGGGGGTAGATTATGAAAAGGGAAGGTACTAGCACCCTTTTCATCCATGGTTTTCCATGGGCTCTTAGTTACTTGTTTAGATCACTTGCTTTGCTTTTGAAATTGTTTGAAATGGTGCTTTGTGTGGTTTTGAAAGTATTTTGTAAAAGAGGCCATCATTTAGGAAATCTTTGTAATGATTCTCGTTCGTAAGAATGTATACAAAGATGTTTGTCTTTTGAAAAATGTTTCAATATTTTGAAAGTTGTTTGGAAATGTTTTCGAAATGTGTGTGTGTTTGTTTTTGAAAATAGCAAGGATTGTTTGCAAATTGATCAAGTAACTAGAAGCTATCTACCTACTCAAAAGTCTTTCTTGTACATTTTTATTCCTTTGACATTGTTGATTTACCATTGGTTTGGTAAACAACCCTATCTTTGGATGTTAAACGGGACGGGCGTGGGTCATCGTATGACCATGATAGCAATGTTGCCAAGTATCTTTAGCATGTTCGAGGGACCAAGATCATTTGTTTAGGCAACCTTTTGATAGTGTCATCGAGGGACTATGATCTTTTGTTTTGTTTTGTTTTGCCAAGATACTTTGCATGCATACCATGGCCATTTTTGTATAGGCAACCAAGTGGGTGAAACCCTAAGGGTGTTTGTGTGCAAGTGTGTTTTATTGCATGCATTTTTATCTTGAATTGGGATTTTCTATTTCATTGATTTTATCTTGCCATACATATCCTAATTACTATCATTTACATTTGAAAGCGATAAAAATGCGAAAATGTAAAATCCTACTCTATTACAATATTTAGGGGGTGGGGGATATACATTTATAAATGGGGAATCCATCGAGAAAAATAAAGAAAAATAACAAGGGTAAGAAAAAGAGAAAGAGAGAGAGGGCTAGCGCGCTGCTGAGAGGAAGTCAGAAGTTCTGACCCAGGCCTGCTGCAGGATATCAACCTGTTAGTGAAAATGTATGAGTCATAACTTCTGACTCTGGTGCGCTGCAAAACAGAAACCTGTTAGTGGTGAGGTCAGAAGTTCTGACTCCTATGCGCTGCAAAACAAATATTTGTTAGTGGGGAAGTCAGAAGTTCTGACCCTGCTGGGAACACAAAAAATTTCAGAAGTTCTGATATCATTGATAACAAAACAGGTCTTGGAAGTGCTGGCGTCAAAGTCAGAACTTGGTTCCCTGCTGTGCTAGTCAGAACATCTGTAATTTGATTATTTCTCCCCTAAATAGAAAACATGCCTAAGGCACTTTCAGCAGGTATCATGGCGCCTCAGAAGTAAAGGGAAACAGAAAAAAAAAATCAGAGGCAAGTATGCCTTTGCTAATTCTGACTCTGAGTTTCAATTTCTTCAAGACAGTTCTGAGCTGATTAGTTCTCCACTTAAGCATGCAGAGGCGTAAAAATCTCAGAACGTAAACAACATCAAAAGCATGATATCTACATTGTGTTTATTGAGCATGCAAATCTGATGATGCTTAGCAGCGTGGTGAGAGTCAACAAGTGCTTACCTTGCTGTTAGAAGAAAAATCTGTGAATTAGAGCTAGTCTTAACTCTAATGGTGTTCTGGACAGGTTCTTTTTTGAATGGGTGGATGGAAAGTATATATATATGGTCAGAAACTGTATGGGCGTTTTCTAGTCAAGAAGAAAATTGGGTACAAATGAAGTTTGGAGGCAGGAGGTTCAAAGTTATGAAACACTAGGAATTTTGGCAGAGTTTCACCATGTTTTCTTGTTAGAATTTTCTGTTCCTCTTCTAACAATTTTTCTGGGTTTTTTGGACCTGGCTTTTTTAGTGGACAATGGTGCTCTATTTATAGGCAAGGCTTTGTGAATTTTTTTAAACGTTTGAGTGGCGCCAATACCATGCAATAGGTGTTGACTTGCTCTTGAAGGAAGTTCATGAAAAGTTGTGATGATGGACAGCTTTTCAGCCTAGGCTGGAACAATAAACGAGGATTAAGGAAAAGCGACACCCATAGGCGAAAAGTGGCGCATAGATCCATGCCTAAGCCTGCACGAGGGTGTTACTATTCCACACGTGGAGAGACTCCTTGGATGAATGCTAAAAAGTGGTTGTGAGCATTAATAAGCAATAAATGGTGATGAGATTTGTCAAAATCAGAAATCTTGTAATAGGAGATTTTGCATCATTACCTAAAACCTGAGTCAGCATTTCTACTTTACCAGAAAACAACGCAAACCAAGCTCTGACCTTGGCCTCTTGTTGCTTCAGCAAATTCTGATGGTTTTCCAGACTTTCCGGCATGCTCCTTTAATCTGCCTCTGAAAACTCTGGACTTAGAGATTCTGCTCCAATAATACAACCAATCTGCTGATCCCATTACCTTCTGAGCCCAATATGTTCTGAAGGAGTTTCAGGCTTTGTTGTTGTGATACAGTGGGAGAACTGACTTGGGATTTTGCGTTTGTGTTTGCAAATGTTTTGGTTTAGCAAGAGTCACCGCCGACTTTTTATTTTATCCTAAGGAAAGGTCAAAAAGCACAGGAAAGACCTTTGAGATGTTTTCTTGGGTTCGGTGAGTAGATTATGAAAAGGGAAGGTGCAATCACCCTTTTCATCCATGGTTATCCATGGGCTCTTAGTTACTTGTTTAGATCACTTGCTTTTGCTTTTCAATTGTTTGAAATGGTGCTTTGTGTGTGGTTTTGAAAGATGTTTTGAAAAGAGGCAGTCGTGGTGGCAACCTTTGTAATGATTCTTGTTTGAATGTATACAAAGGTGTTTTTGTCTTTTGAAAATATTTCAATGTTTGAAAGTTTGTTTTGAGAAATATTTTGAAATTGTGTTGTGAGTTGGGTTTGAGAATAGCAAGGATGTTTTGCAAGTTTTTGATCAAGTAACTAAGAGCTATCTATCCTATTTTACTCAAAGATCTTTCCTATAGGTTTTTTAACCCTTTTGACAGTGTTGTTTCACCATTGCATTTGGTGAACAACCTTGTGTTAGGATGTTAAATGGGAAAGGCGCGGGTCATCGTATAGACTATGATAGCAATTGTGTCAAGTATTTTGGCAAATTTTTGAGGGACTTGATCATTTTGTTTAGGCAACCAAGATAGCGTCATCGAGGGGCTATGATCTTTTGTTTTGTTTTTGTTTTGCCAAAGTACCCAACATGCATAACATGGCCCATTTTTAAAAGGCAACAAGTGGATTGTAACCCTAGGGGTGCAAGTGTGCATTGTGTTTGATTTCCATGCATTTTTGTCTTTGATTAGGTCAAGCTACTTGTTGATTTTGATTTTGCATACAAACCCTAATTCTCTAATCATGGCATAATTGAAAGCGTAAAGTACGAGAATTAAAAGTTTAAGCTATTACAACATGATTATGGGGGTGGGGGTACAATTTTTTAAATGGGGGGTATTTGACAAGAAATATAAACCCTAATTTACTATTACATCCAAATTGAATTCACCATGCATAAATATTAAATGGACAATATTTAAATAAACAAAACAAATAAATATATCAAATAATATGAATTATGCAAAAAAAAGTTTTTGTTTGTTTATATATGTAAAAAAATAAAGAAATAAGTAAAAGATTAATTTTATTTGTTTAAGGGTAAAACCCCAATTTTTTTAAGAAAATAAATACATTATATTATTTATATACAATAAAATATATTAATATATACAAAATAAAATATACTTAGAAAAATTATTTTTTTAGTATAAATAATAATAAAAGTAAAAATGTAATATTTTGTATTTTTTATTCTAAAGTAATTAATAAAAGTATATATTTATATATGTATTTTTTATATTAACTATGATAAACTAAAATAAAATATGTACAAAATAAAGTATATTTAGAAAAATATTTTTAATGTGAATAAGAATAAAGAACAAAAATAAAAGTATAAATTATATATATTTTTCAAGTCTTAATAAATAATATAAAAGTATTTAAATGCTTTTTATGTTAGAAAAATAAAAATAAAATGAAAAATAAATGTGAAAAAGATATGAAAATATTTTTGAGCATTTTTTATATTTGGAAATAATAAATAAAATCAGAAATGAAAACAAAAATGTAAAAATATAAAAATACAAGAAATTGGGCCAGGGGGTGCAAAAAGGAAAAGAGGGGGTGTCAAGAGTGAGCCAGGCCAAGCCTAGCCCACCACTTCATCTTCAACCTTCAGCTTTTGAAAAACGCGCGCGTGCCCTGTACAAACTCCCAGATCCTGTTACGAGCTCTATTGCAAAAACACACAACATCAAACTTGTAGAGCATTTCAAGACGATTCCAACCATATAAACAACTTGTCTTAACTCTCAAAGACCAGAGAGAATTTCTCTGGCCCTAAAATATGACCTAGTTTTTTCAGCATGTTCATGGATGAAATTCTCTTAGCACACTTAATATAAATGAAAACCAAGCATATGTACAACTTCATGGCAATGAATACTACATTTTTTATTCACAAACCTAAAGCTAAATGTTCCTAAATAGAGAGATAGGAATTGGACAAAAACCTGTTTCAGTTGAATTCGTGTAGGGAAATGTAGTGCTTTTTAACAAGGCTTGAGATGTCTAGGAGCTTTCTTGGACTTCACCTGACCTTCTCCAATAGCCTGCTTGCCTTGAATGTCCTTGAATCAGCCTATAGAACTCAACCTGCACAAGCTCAAGATGAAAATGGCAAACACTGTAAATGGAGTTACAGTTGGTGTTTGAGGTTTGGGATAGCTTGGGTGAGTTGAATGGAAGGTGTTTGAAGTAACTTGGGGCAAAACGCACAAGCCAAATGAGCTATGGAACTCAAGTTGCAGAACCTGCCCTGTTTTGCCAAAGGAATGTGATTTCTGGATATGGGGTGTTTAGAGGCTCAAGCAATCGTGTTTCTAACTCAAAGGGGTGTGAGAAAGATGTTCAAACTGTTTGCATAAGTTGGTATTGGCTGGTTTTCTAGTTCTAAGGTTTTTGGACAAGTTTCTTGTTTTTGAAGTAAAATGTGGAATTGATTGGAACAGGCCTGTACAGGCTATCAAGTTCCTTGTAACTTCTGCTCTTGGCCCCTCTAATTTGTGGATTTGTTTTGCTGTAAGAGATCTTGGACCAATGCTCAAGGATTGTGGTTTGACATAAAGCATACTTAAGCAAAAATGGAAATTTGCCTTTTTCTACTCAGGGCTTAATTTTGTGTACAATGTCCAAATGACCAAAACAAAAGCTTAGACTGATGGATTTGCATTTAATTATGGAGTGTGAAGTGGTTTAGAGGCCTGTAAACTAGTGCAAGGCATGCTGACTTGAAAATGCAACTTGTGTGAACATGAATATGCCATGGATGAAAAGTGAGTTTTTTCCAACTTTAAGCCTTCGATTCTCCCTAACCAAAAATGTGTTTGAGGAGTTCTTGGACAATTTGTAAAGCTTGCAACATTCTCTATAATACATCTTTGAAATGAAACTTGAGATTACAAGTGGAACTATGTTAAAAATGGCCAAGAAGATAGGTCAAAATCCTGCCTAAACTAGGGCAAAATTTTACTAAGTTAAAAGTTTTAGGGACCCTTGTTCCAAAAATCATAACTTGAGATCCAAGCTTATTTTGAGAAAACTTTGTGATTAAAAGTTGTAGACTTTATGGAGGAATACAACTTTCATGTTGGAGGTTTTGTTTGAATCCATTTGCATCATGGTGAAAATGTTGGGCAAAGTTAGGAAAAAATAAGAAATTTTCATAACTTAGAAAATTTCTAAGTTATGAAAATTTTCCATTTTAAACCCTAATTTGCAATTTTGGGTTTCTTGATGAACAAGCTTCATGTTTTGACCTATCTTGATGAAAAATGACCCTTGGCACTTGATTTTGACCAAAAAGTCAAAGTTTGACTTTTCAGTGTACAATCAAATTTTGATCAGTTGACTGAAAAATTCATCTGTCAATCCAATGCAATTGAGGTCTTTTGAACTTGTTGAATAGGTCAAGATGATGTCATTGAGTCCTTGAGTCCATGGTTGAGCCTAATTTGCCATTGGCTAGGTCAAAAGGTCAGAAATTGCCTTTGTACAGTCAAAACCCTAAAAATGACCATTTTGCCCTTTTGGTGATCTGATCAAATTTCTTATGGAGTTTGGTCCAAACTTGATCAAATGGTTCATATGAGTTTATAATGTTGATGTGGGTCAAAATTCATGAGGTTTGACTGTAAATTGGCCACATTTGACTTTTTCCCCAATACAACTGATTTCTAGGTCAAATGTCCAATTGACTGGGCAAAAGTTTGGTTCAAGGCTTGAAACTTGGTATGGACAAACTTAGGAGTCCAACATGAAGTATGAAAGTCACTTTGAGCATTAGAAGTCCAAAAATCCCTGTGCAAACTCAAACCCTAATTTAGGTCATCAATGCAAAGAGATGTCTTGAGCAGTGCAAACCCTAGCTTGGTCTTGAGTTCAAAGAGCCTTGTGATGAGAAATGTTGATAAAATGAGAGGGAAAATTTTGGGGTACAATAGTTGCCCCTGTTCAATCTTCTTGAACCTGAAGAGTTAGATTGGCCAGTTTGCCTTCCGTGACTCGAAGGTAAAAGAGCATTGGACACTAGAGTGCCCGTAAATTTGCACTCGTCAAAATGTAGCTGAGGGAATTGGCTTAAAGATGCCATTTGGAGATGGTAGAATCTTGCTGGAGATGGGCTTAAAGATTCCATACAAGCTTTGATTGTTGAAAATCAGGAGAATGAACACCAGATTGGTATCTGTATCTGGAACGTATCTGAGTTGTATCTGGAGATTGGATTCGTATGAGCAAAGGAATGGCATCCGTGTCTGGAGCGTATCCAAGCTGTAACTGTATTTGATTCTTGAATTAATATCAGAATGACTGTCGTGTCTGGAGTGTATCTGTATCGTATCCGAAATCTGAGATTTGAATAAGCAACAGAAAGACATCCATATCTGGAGTACCTCTGGGTTGGGGAATAGGTTTGAATGAGTGACTGAATGGCAATTGTGTCTGGTGCGTATCTGGACTGTATCTTGATTTTGAGATCTGCATGAGTAGCAGAATGACTTCCATGTCTTGGAGTGTATCTGTACTGTAACTGGGATCTGAAAAAGGCAACAGAATGACTTCCATGTCTTGGAGTGTATCTGAGCTTGTAGTTGATATTTGAATTTGAATGAGAAAATATAATGGCTTTCGTGTCTGGAGCGTATCTAATTTGTATATGATTGCTGAAGTAGGAATGAGTAGTATAATGACCTTCGTGTCTGAGGTGTATTCATACTGTATCTTGACTCGAAATTCTGAATGAGTAATAGAATGACCGCCGTACTTGGGGTGTATCCATACTGTATCTGAAATCTTTGAATAATTGTTAATGATAACTTTTAATCTCATCGTGAAAAAGGTAAAATGTCAGCCCAAAACACAAAATTATATTGTATTATATGTATGATGGAATAAAATGTGTTCTATCAATGTCTATGACATATGAATGTAATGTATGCGCATGTGAGCTGATTAGCTGCCTTGCTGAGGAAAATAAATCCTTGATAGCTGGAGATAATGAAATCCTTGACTGCTGCCGGGGAAAGTAAATCCTTGACCGATGCTGGGGATTCCAAAAATCTTTGATTGCTGAAGATGAGAAATCCTTGCTGACTACTGTTGGGGATAGAAAATCCTTGGCAACCTGCGGGGATTATCAAAATTTTGACAACTTCTGTGGGGATGTGTGAATCCTTCATGACTTTCCGGGGAAAATAAGGACAACCCTGACGATCTCTACTGGGGAATCAAAATCTGGGAGGCTTCCACTAGAGAAATAAGAATAAGAATCTTTGTTCTGCTGGAAAATAACTCTGTGGGGGGAACGTTTAACCTGCCGGGGAAATCAGGAGCTTGGTTTGTATGACAATCTACTGAGGATTCCTGTTTTGTGGAAAACTCCGCTGGGGAATCGGAGGAAGCTGGATAGTATTCCACCGGGGTTTAAGATTTGAAATTTTGGACTCCGCTGGGGAAGAAAGTTTAAAGTATCTTGGCTCCTCTGGGGATCGGGAGTTTTTTTAGAAACTTACTCTGATGGGAATTTTGAACCTTAACTCCGCTGGGGATATGCATTTCAAGATTTTAGCTCTATTAAGTATCTGAATGACATACTGTAGGGGATTTCTTCTGGAATAGCCTAAAGACGTTTTCCTATACTTTCGACCTATCAATAATTATCTTTTCTTATTTTGTTTTATTTGTAAGCAGTGATTATATTCAAATGCATATGCTCATTTAACAAATCATTGGACATTTTCAAATAAAACATAAGTGTAAAAAGAAAAGGAAAGGCAAGCAAATTTCTGCACTTTGAAGTATCTTTGTATTAACTTTGTGTAAGTATCTTGTACAAAGGAGACAATCATTCTAGTAAGATAATGTTGTCGTAAAATTGAGAAAACTTTTATACAAACAAAGATGGTTATGTGTAATAATTCCATGGGGTTCCCATTCTGCTATAGCCTTCACAACTCTGAGTATCTTGTCCATTCGTTGCTTCGTCCGCAGATGATTGGATTGATCAGAAGCCTGGAGCTTGTCCATGAAGAGATTGTCCTTAAAGTGATCCGACGAGACATAGTCATACGCTTTAATTCCCTAACTTTTGCCTGGACCGCCCTTTCGGGTTTTCGATCCACCGGGAAACCCTTTTTTGCCCAAGTCGCCCTTTCGGGTTTTTAACTTGCCGGGTGTACAGATTTTTTTTATTTATCCCTAATTTTTGCCTGAACTTCCCTTTCGGGTTTTCGATTCACCGGGATACCCATTTTTTCCCAAGTTGCCCTTTCGTGTTTTCAACTTGTCGGGTTATTTTATGCGTAGTATCTTTTGACTATGTCTGCGTTCGCAGGGTGTGGCAGGTCGTCACCGTCCATGGTGGTCAAAATCATTGCCCTACCAGAAAAGATATTATTGATCATAAATGGTCCTTCGTAAGTAGGAGTCCATTTTCCCCTGGGATCATTTTGCTGCAAGATGATCTGCTTGATTACAAGGTCCCTGACTTGATATACCTGTCGCCTGACTTTCTTGTTGAAAGCCTTGATCATCCGTTTTTGATACGTCTGACCATGACAAACAACAGTAAGTCGCTTCTCATTGATCAAATTAAGTTGATCAAGCCGGGTCTGAATCTAATCGTCTTCATTTAAACCAACATCCTTCATAATCCTTAAGGAATGAATCTGAACTTCCATAGGTAAAACAACCTCCATGCCATATACCAAAGAAAAGGGGGTTGCCCCAGTTGAAGTACTCGCCGTGGTACGATATCCGTGCAGAGCAAACGATAACATCTCATGCCAGTCCTTGTAGGTGACTGTCATCTTTTGAATGATCTTCTTGATATTTTTGTTCGCGGCTTCAACAACACCGTTCATCTTTGGCCGATAGGGAGATGAATTGTGATGTTGAATCTTGAACTGCTCGCACAGAGCGGTGATCACAGTGTTGTTCAAATTTGTTCCGTTGTCCATGATGATCCTGTCGGGGATACCATACCGGCATATGAGGTTCTGCTTGATGAAGCGGGAAACCACATTCTTTGTAACGGAGGTGAAGGAAGCTGCTTCGACCCACTTAGTAAAGTAATCAATGACCACCAGGATGAAACGGTGTCCATTGGATGTTGTAGGCTTGATCTCTCCAATCATGTTGATTCCCCACATCGCGAATGGCCAAGGAGCTGTTAGAACATTGAGAGGAACTGGAGGAATATGTACCTTGTCAGCATAGACTTGGCATTTGTGACAAGTACGGGAATGTTGATAACAATCTGCTTCCATGGTAGACCAGTAGTAGCCTGCCCTTAGAATCTTCTTAGCCATCGTATGTCCGCTTAAGTGGGTGCCAAATTTTCCGCTATGTATTTCAGTTATGATCAACTCAGCTTCAACTTTGTCCACACAACGAAGTAAAACACAATCCTGGCTGCGCTTATATAAGATACCATTGCTCAGGAAGAACTTGGCAGAAAATCTCCTTAAGAACTTTTTGTCATTGACTGAAGCTCCTTCAGGGTATTCTCGAGTCTGGAGATATCTTTTGATTTCATGAAACCAGGGTTGTTCCACTACTTCTTCGGTATTAATCTCATGACAGTGCGCAGGTTCGTCCATTCGCTCGATGGTGATTTGGGGAGCCTCATTATCCCAGTTGAGTTTAAACATGGAAGACATTGTAGCCAGAGCATCTGCTAGATGATTTTCTTCTCGCGGGAATAGCTCAAAGGTAATCTGCTCGAAATGAGGCAACAATTTCAGGACATGTTCTTTGTATGGGATGAGATTAGGATGTTTAGTGTCCTACTCTCCTTTGATTTGACTGATAACCAAAGCTGAGTCCCCAAATACAATCAGAGATTTGATCCCTAGGTCAATTGTGGCCTTGAGACCAGAGATACAAGCTTCATATTCGGCCATGTTGTTGGTGCAGATGAAGCAGAGTCTGGCAGTGAAAGGTGTATGGCAACCTTCTGGAGAGATAAGTACTGCGCCGATACCGTTTCCAAGTGCATTTGAAGCACTATGAAAGTACAGGGTCCATCGGGATCCTTGTTTAGGTCCGTCATACGGTCCGTCATCTTTAATGTTGTCCAAAGTCATAATATTCTCGTCAGGGAAGTCGAACCTCATAGATTGGTAATCTTCGACGGCTTGATGAGCTATATGGTCAGCTAGTACACTCCCCTTTATAGCTTTTTGGGTTGTGTACTGGATATCGTACTCAGTCAGGATTATCTTCCATCTAGCGATTCTTCTGGATAAAGCAGGCTTCTCGAAAATGTACTTAATCAGATCCATTTTAGAAATCAGCAAAGTGGTATGTGTCAACATATACTGCCTTAACCGGCGAGCAGCCCATACCAAAGCGCAGCAAGTTTTCTCGAGCAGTGAGTAGCGAGTCTCACAGTCGGTAAACTTTTTGCTAAGGTAATAAATGGCATGCTCTTTTCGGCCAGACTCGTCATGTTGGCCCAGTACGCACCCCATTGAATTATCCAAAACAGTCAGATACATGATTAAAGGTCTTCCTTCGACGGGTGGCATCAAGATAGGAGGTTCCATCAAATACTCCTTAATCTTATCAAAAGCAACTTGACAATCATTGTTCCATTCAACCACCTGATCCTTCTTCAACAGCTTGAAGATTGGCTCGCAGGTAGATGTCAGGTGAGAGATGAACCTTGCAATATAGTTTAGGCGTCCTAAGAAACCTCTGACCTCCTTTTCAGTGCGAGGGGCATGCATTTCTTGTATAACTTTGATTTTGGCAGGATCAACTTCGATGCCTTTTTTACTGACGATAAATCCCAAAAGTTTACCAGACCTGACTCCGAAAGTGCACTTGCTAGGGTTCAGTCTGAGCTTATATTCCTTTAATCTGACAAATAGCTTTTGCAGATGGTCGAGGTGCTCTTCTTCTGTCTGTAAACGAGCTATCATGTCGTCTACGTAGACTTCAATCTCATGATGTATCATGTCATGAAACAAAGCTACCATGGCTCGCTGATAGGTTGCCCCGACATTCTTTGGTCCGAATGGCATCACTTTATAGCAGAAGGTACCCCACTGCGTAACAAAAGTAGTCTTCTCCATGTCTTCGGGGGCCATTTTGATCTGGTTGTATCCCGAGAATCCATCCATGAAGGAAAATACCTTGTGTTGAGCTGTATTGTCGACCAAAATGTCAATGTGTGGTAGTGGAAAATCATCTTTAGGGCTAGCCATATTTAAGTCTCTGTAGTCCACACACATTCTGACTTTGCCGTCCTTCTTAGGCACGGGCACAATGTTAGAGACCCATTGTGGATAGGAAGTAACAACCAGAAAGCCATCATCGAACTGTTTCATCACTTCAACTTTGATCTTCTCAGACATATCAGGCCTCATTCGGTGGACTTTTTGTTTGATTGGTGTACAGTTGATGTGTCTGCGATCGACCTAATGTCTAACGGTATCTTAACTGCAAGCGCACAGCCTATCGCGGTAGTAATAAAAGATTGTCGAATCCACAGGGACTTTGTAATCACTCTAGTGCGGGAAAGTAATGCTAGTTTAGCTAAGGCGGAAATTGTCACGTTTGGTTTTGGGAAGGTTAAGGAAGGTAAACTAATTGATTTTAAAGTAATTATAAAATGAAATGGTCGGTATGCAATAGAGTCGACCTAAAGGATCTAATCGGACCTAGGCATATAAGGATGGTCAACTTGGTTTATCTGTAGAATTAATCAGTTTAAAAACCCTCAACTCACACTTTCATGGTCTTATCTCAGATTATACGTCTAAAGCCCTATACCTGCTTTCGCTAGCCTATAAGTGTTTAGAAGTGTTTTTTGGAAACTTAATTAATTCTAATTTGGTTTAAAGCGCTTTCACTGTATTTAAATCAAATGCCTAACTTTAGCTATCCGGTTAAAAACCTCACACTTTCGTGGTCTCGATCTAACCTATTTACTCTTCTTACTTTCGTAACAAAGGTTTTATTTTTAAGCATAAAAAGTTATAACCAGAGTTAAGTTGATTAAAGTTTTAGCCTAAGTTTGATCAGATGCCTAATGTCTCTTACTATCCCATACCGACGCTAAAGGTTTAGCTAGCCATGGAAATTATAATGAACGTACGGGAAATAAAAACAAACAAATATAGATTGGACATTATAAATAATAAATTAAACTTGCATTAATTAATTAAAAGGTATGTAATACAATTGCAAAATAGAAACCTGAAAATAAAGCCGATACTTCAATCCGTCTTCCACAAATCCGAAACTCGGACTTGGTATCAGTAATATGACAAATTATGAGGCTTGAATAATAAATCCTAAACTATAATAATAATTTCCTGATGTTGGAAATTATTATTTGGGCAATGAAATTAAAAGAACGTGTTGTACCCCAAAATTTGCCCTCCCATTTCCTCAACATTTTCTCATCACAAGACCCTTGGAGCTCAAGATCCAGTTAGGGTTTCCTCTGCTCAAGACTTCTCCTTGCACTGTTGACCCAAATTAGGGTTTGTGTTTGCACAAAGATATTTTGACCTAAAATGCCTAAGATGACTTTCATGCTTCATGTTGGACTCCCAAGTTTATCCATACCAAGTTTTAAGTCTTGATTCCAAATTTTGCCCAGTCAATTGGACAGTTGACCTAGAAATCAACTGTATTGGGGAAAAAGTCAACTGTGGCCAATTGACAGTCAAATCTCATGAAAATTGACCCACATCAACATTATGAACTCACATGGACCATTTGATCAAGTTTGGATCACAATTCCACAAGAAATTTGATCAGATCACCAAAAGGGCAAAATGGTCATTTTTAGGGTTTTGACTGCACAAAGGCAATTTTTGACTGTTTGACCTAGCCAATGGCAAACCAAACTCACATATGGACTCAAGGACCCCACGGAATTGTCTTGACATACTCAACAAGTTCAAAAGATCCCAAATGCACAAGATTGACAGTTGAATTTCCCAGTCAATTGATCAATTTTGACTGTATACTGAAAAGTCAAACTTTGACTTTTTGGTCAAAATCAAGTGTCAAGATTCATTTTTCATCAAAACATGCCAAATCATGAAACTTGTTCATCAAGAAATCAAGAATTGCAAATTAGGGTTTGAAATGAAGATTTTTCATAACTTAGAATTTTTCTAAGTTATGAAAAACCCTAATTTTTTCCTAACTTTGTCCCACTTTCTCACCAAGATTCATTTGGATTCAAGGAAAAGTCAAAACATGAAAGTTGTAGTCCATTGCAAAATATACAACTTTGATTCACAAAGTTTCCTCAAAAGAAGCTTGTAGCTCAAGTTACAATTTTTGGAACAAGGATACCAAACCATTCTTAACTTAGAGAAATTTGACCTATTTTAGGCAGGATTTTTGCCTAACTTCAAGTCCATTTTTCACATACTTCCAATTGGAATTTCAATTTGCATTTCAAAGATGGATTTTAGTACACATTCCAAGCTTTCCAAAATGTCCAAGAACTCATCAAACAACCTCATGGTTAGGGAGAATCGAATTTGGCAAGTTGGGAAAAAGTCACTTTGTTTATGGCCAAGTTACATGTTCATACATCTAGGCCATTTTGAAATCAGCTTGCATTCTTTGATTACAGGTCTTATATCTCATTTTCACTCAATAATTTAATGCATATCCCTTGTGCCAAGACCTTATTTTGTGTGTTCAAACATTATATGCAAGATTAAGCCATTTTTAGATAAAGCATTTTTGCCATTTTTGAAAAGAAGTGCTTTATGTCAATTTGTAAATCAAGAAGGTACAAAGAAAATCTCTGAGGCACAAGTTATTAGACTAATCCCACTGATCAAGGAGAGATTATGCAGCATGCTAGAGGGGCCTGTACAAGCCTAAAAACACCAACTTGCCATTTCTTGCTTAAGTTAGAAGTAACTTGGCATAACAAACAGAACTTCACATTCTTGTCAAGGCAAGCTTAAGAAAAGATTGCAAACAAATTCCATACATCCTAACTGAGCTAGAGCACGAGCCAACCATCTCCAACACCCTCTCAAACACAGAATCACCATAAAACTGCAAAAACAGGGCTTAGGCTGCAGTTGGATTCCCATAACTCATTTCCATCATGCACTTCCATCCAAACCACTTCAAACACTTTCCCTACCATCCATACAAACTGTCCAAAGCATTGGAAGCAGACTGTAACACCTCTAACCAACATCACCATTTTCATTTTTCTGTTTTGCAGGTGGAGTTCTATAGCTCGATTCAGCTAGTTTCAAAGCAAACTAAAGGTTGGAGAAGCATCCCTGAACTTCAAGCAAGCTATTCCAATCATCACCTTGCACTGAAAGTACCTCCATTGCCAGATACGATTCAAGCTGAACAGGTAAGTTCATGGACTTCTATCTCCCTATCCAGGCATTGTTAGCTCTAGGTTTGTGAATGAAAAATGTTCTACTCATGCCCCTGAAGCTGTACATATCTTTACTTTCCATTTATTTTGCATGTGCTATGAGAATTTAAGGTCTGAACATTGATGGAAACTTAGGTCAAGAATTAGGGATGGAGAAATTATCTCTCATCTTAGAGAGTTAAGTCAAGTTCTTTATATGTCTGGATTCGTCTTTTAATGCTCTACATTTTTCATGTTGTGAGTTTTGCTTGAAAGTCCAGGAATCTGGAGATAGAAAACACGTGTTTTTGTTCATGTTCAAACAGTCTGGTGGTTGAAGACAACCCTTTTGGGCTGGGCTTGGTTGTTTTTCCTATTTGCACCTCATTTCTACTTTTGCACCCCCTTGGCCCATTATGCTTATTCTTATGATTTTTTGACCTTTTCTTTTTTGTTCTGACTTATTTATTTTTTCTCATAATATCAAAAATATAAAAAATATTTTTTAAACCATTTTTATATTTATTAGGCATTTATTTGTTTAAATGGGTATTTGTACATAAATAAATATATAGATATACTCTTACTCAAAATACTAAAAAATAATGCAAACATATTTATTTTCTGATTTTATTTTATATTACCTCTTGAAAACATTTTACATAAAATATACTTTTTTTTTAATAAATATTAAATAGTTTATTTTTGTATATATAATATATATTTAGTAAATAATATAAATACTTATATATTTATTAGTATATTTAGGAAAGAATATAAAAGTAATACATTTTTATTTTTTTTATTAATATTTGATCTTAAAAATTACTTTTTTTACAAATATACTTCATTTTTATTTTATTTTTGTACATAATTAATAAACATTGTATATATTAAATAATAAATACCTTTTATTTGCAAAATTAGGGTTTTGTCCTAAATACATAAAAACTCCAAAAATTAATACTTTTTATTTTGTTTATTTGACATATAAAAAACACTTTTTTTCATACATATAAAAAACATTTTTTTTGCATCTTGCATATTTATTCCATTTTTATTTAATTATTGTATATTAAATAATTTGTATAATTCAATTTTGATGTAATAGTTAGGTTTAAATTTCTTGTCAAAATACCCCCATTTGAACATTTGTACCCCCCTTCCCATATATTGTGTTGTAATAACTTAGGAACTTTATTTTTTGCATTTTTAAAGCTTTCTAAATATACCATGCTAGAATTAGGGTTTGTATGCAAATCAATTAACCAAAATAGTTTGACCTAATTTCAAGATAAACAAGCATGAAAATGGACAACACTAATCACACTTGCACCCCTAGGGTATTCCACTTGTTGCCTTCAATAATGGGCCATATTTCATGTTAGGTCTCTTTGGGCAAAACAAATACAATTCCAACGATCATAGTCCCTCGATGACGCTTTCGAAAGTTGCCTAAAAAATGATCAAGTCCCTCCAAGGAAAAACTGCCCAAAGATACTTGGCACCATTGCAATTATGGTCTAAACGATGACCCGTGCCCGTCCCTTTCACATCCTAACACAAGATTGTCCACCAAATGCAATGGTGGAACAAAATTGTTAAAAGGGTTAAAACATAGCAAAGAATCTTTGAGAAATTTAGGGTAGATAGCTCTTGATTACTTGTCAACTTGCAAAACAAAACACTTGCCTATTTTTCAAACCACACATCACTACACTTTCAAAACAACTTTCAAAAACATTGAAAACCTTTTCAAAAGACATACACATTTTGTATACATCCCAACATGGATCATTACAAAGGTTGCCACCACATTGGCTTCTTTTCAAAACATTTTCAAACCCACACACACAAAGCACCATTTCAAACAATTGAAAATTAAGGCAAGTTGATCTAAGCAAGTAACTAAGAGCCCATGGACAACCATGGATAGAAAGGGTGCTAATACCTTCCCTTTCTATAATCTACTCCCCGAACCCAAGAAAACATCTCAAAGGTTTTTGCTGTGCTTTTTAAACCTTTCCTTAGGATAAAATAAAAAGTCGGTGGCGACTCTTGCTCAACCGTAACATTTGCGAAAACAAACGCAAAACCTCAAGTCAGTTCTCCCACCGTATCACAGAACTGGCGACTCTGCTGGGGATATTTTTTAAGTGGAGTAACCTTAGGGCTTAGATCACCCTCTTGCATGACTAATTGTTTGATTTGATTTCTTTATATCTTGGCTCTCTTGTTTGGGTTTGCAATCCTACACCCGGATTTGGGGAAACATTCATAGATAGCAATACGTTGTGGAAACTGTGTGGGGTATACTGACACGGTTGAAGCAATAGCTATATTAGTGCGACATATTTGTGAGTACCGGTAACCCTTGAGTTCAATCAAGGAGAGTATGGGGCCGCTGAGTGATGTCACTAAGCACTAATGACCTAGAACCTTACTTGACCATCTTGGCCTTTCATTAGGGGTAGTGAGATGACCGGCTTTGGTGCAGTCCGAAGTTGGTAGATACTCGATACTACACTCATTGAGGATTGTTTTCTTGGAATATTTTGGTCGCTAGTTAAGTGGCTAAACCAAAACGATGAACAATGAAAACAATCCAGTGATATTGAGCTCCTTAGAACCCGGTTACTATTTATAGGACAGGTTTTTAAGCCAACTACACTCAAGAGGGTACTTACCTATGAAACCTCATGCAAGCCTGAAACTAGGGTTTGGTGTGATTTGTTTGTACATATGTTTGTGCATACATCATAAACATCATAAAGCATCATATGCATTCACTAACCACTTCAAGGGTTTAGATTTTCATCTTTGTTCTTGTTTTGTAGGTCATGGAAATTCTTCGAAGAAAAACCATCCAAGTCAACCTTGTGAGAATCCCTCCTCAACTCAAGGAGCTCACATCAAGAATTCCGGAAAGCTCTCCCTTCAGTGAAAGACATGGTAGACTGCTCAGCTTAGTCAACACCAACATTGAAGAGGGTATGATGAAAGTGCTATTCCAGTTCTTTGAACCTCTTCATCATTGTTTCACTTTCCCCGACTACCAGTTGGTACCCACTTTGGTGGAATTTTCTCAACTCCTGAGAATTCCTATCCTTAATCAACTACCTTTCAACGGTACGGAAAAGGAACCAAAGCCGGAAGTTGTTGCTCGAGCATTACATCTACAGCCTTCTGACATCAAGTGGCATTGGGAAACTAGAAGCGGCGTCAAAGGTTTCCTAGCAAAATTCTTGTTTGAGAAGGCACAAGAATGTTGGAATTCATTGGACCTACAAGCCTTTGAAGAAATTGTGGCACTCCTTATCTATGGGTTGGTCTTGTTCCCAAATCCTGACCAGCTTGTAGAGGTCAACGCCGTCAAAATCTTCTTGTCCAGAAATACAATACCAACATTGCTTGGGGACATCCTTCACTCATTTTACACACGAACAATGAGAAATAGGGGTGTTCTCATGTGTTGTACTCCTCTCCTTGCAAGGTGGTTTATTTCGCACCTTCCACAATCTGTCTTGAAGAATGACCAAGGCTCAAGGTGGTCCCAACGGTTGATGACTCTTACTCACTCTGATGTACATTGGTGTTCTCGGTCCAGAGAAAATGTCATCATCGTCGATCATTGTGGAGAGTTCCCTAATGTTCCATTACTTGGCATTAGAGGGGGCATTACCTACAACCCTTGCCTAGCTTTGAGGCAATTCGGATATGCACGGAGGGATGGCCCTCACGACATGTTGATTCCTGACCTAGTTTTTGACTTCGACAACGATGCGCAAGGACTTCGCCAAAGATTCATCAGAGCTTGGAGGATGCCCAACAAGGTTGATAGCAAGACACTGGGACACAAGAACTCCATCCCTCTTGAGCCTTATCTCAAGTAGGTACGAGCCCGAGCCCAGAGTCTAATGATGCCTTATCCTCATGTTCTCCCTGTGATTAAAGAGCCCGTTAAGGAAGGAGAGGTTCCCTACACCATCCTACATCCTGACATGCCTACATCGTGGGAGGAGATGCAGAAGAGTTGGATCCAACTCAAGGAGGAACGAAACACTTTTGAAGCCAGCTTTTACGCCAGCGAGAAGAAGGTTCTAGAACTCACCCGCCGACTCCATGAGCAAGAGACCCTTAACACCTACATCACACCAAAGAGGATGTGCAACGTCTTTTTACCTTGAGAAGTTGTTTTTGTAATATTTGGCCCATGGGGCACTTATGTACTAACAAATTTCTTCTTATTAATATGACGTGCGTTCTTTTTGTCTGCAACAATTGTGAATTTCTAAAATCCTTGAATGCATTGCATAGATAGCATCTCATGCATCATGTGCATAACAGGTATCCTTTTTTCTATAGGTTGCTTAATCTTCTTCACTGTTTATTTTGAACAGTCATCATGAATCCAGAATCATCCAGTGAGCAAGCTATCAAGGCCCTCCAGGCCCAAAGTGCCCAGTTTCAAGAGATGGTCATGAGCCTGGCCCAAGGTCAACAAGAGTTGAAGGCTCTGCTCTTGAAGAAGAAGAAGAAGAAGAGGAATGCGTTGTTCAATACTGGACGCAGGTTTGGGAACACACTCCATAACGAGGCTGATCCAACTACTTCCTCTGCAGAGAAAGACAGTCCCCAAGGGGGAGGAGCTCCTAGTCCTGCAGTCTCTGACAACGAGACAGATTACAATGACGAACAATACCCTCCTGCTGCTGACAGATACAAGCAATTAGAGGACCGCTTGAGTGCCATGGAGATTCAAATGTGCCGGGGCTGGATTTCGGAGATTTAGGGTTATCTTCTGGGGTGGTAATCCCATGCAAGTTCAAGGCGCCTGCCTTTGCCAAATACGACGGGGCTTCCTGTCCAAAGCTGCATCTCAGATCGTACGTAAGGAAGATCCAACCTTACACGGCAGACAAAAATCTTTGGATCCACTTCTTCCAAGATAGCCTTTCGGGGTCACAGCTTAAGTGGTTCTATCAGCTAGATGGAACCAGTATCCGACATTGGGAGGATTTGGCTACCGCCTTTTATAGACAATATCAATACAATTCTGACCTCGCTCCTACGCGTACCCAACTTCAGGGTATGTCATTAGGAATGGGCGAAGGATTCAAAGAATATGCACAAAAATGGAGAGATTTGGCTGGCAGGGTGCAGCCTCCTTTGACTGACCGTGAACTGGTTGACATGTTTCTAGGGACCTTGTCTGGTCCATTCTTCAATCATCTGGTTGGTAATTCCTCCGCTGGGTTTACGGATTTGATCCTAACGGGTGAAAGAATAGAAGCTGGCATCAGGTCAGGAAAGATACAGAAAGGAGCCGCTGCAAGTACTGAGAAGAAGTCTTTCAAGAAGGAGGCTAGTGCCGTCTATGGTCCTAGAAGACAAGTTAAGCCCGAACACCGCCAAGCCGTCAATGCCTTGGTAATTTCAAAACCTGTTGCTGCTCCTCAGCAGTACAATCAACAAAGGGGTGAGAGGCCCAAGAGGCAATACACTCGGCTGAGTATGACCTTGTCACAAATCTTACCGCAACTGTTATCAACCAACTTGGTGACCATCAACGAGGCTCCAAAGGTCGTGAATACTGCATCTCCTAAGTATAACCCAAATGCCCGTTGTGCTTATCATTCTGATAGCCCCAGGCATACTACTGATGATTGCTGGGCCCTGAGAAATAAGGTTTAAGACCTTATCGATGCGAAGGAAATTCAGTTTGAGGCGCCTGAGAGGCCAAATGTTGTAACTGCTCCTATGCCCCAACATAGAGTAAATTCCGTCGAGGAAGATTTGTATGCTGTTTCGGTGAATGATGTTGCTACCCCTCTATTGACTGTTAAGAGGAACCTACTGCTAGCCGGTTTATTTCCGGGTTGTAGCAAGGGTTGCCTCCTGTGTGCTGTTATCCCTACCGGTTGTCCGCTGCTGAAATCAGGCATCCAAAGCCTGATGGATAGCAAAGAAATTTTGTTCAAGAAAACTGCTGTTCCGTTTGTTTCCGCTGAAGAAGTATCTTTCGTCACAATTTTCAACAATCCTACCAAGACTCCCCCGAGGAAGCCAATCCAAATTATGTCTGTTGCACCCATTACCATTACTGTTCCGGGGCCCCTCCCCTATGAATCTGACAAGGCTGTCCCATGGCACTATGGGGCAGACGTGTATGTGCTTGGAGTAAAGCAGGAGTTCAACACCGGTACCAGTATCAGTAACATCACTGGTCCCACCAAGATTACTCGCAGTGGCAGGCTTTTCTCTCCTGACATTGCACCACCAGTTATCCGAAAACCTCTTATCATCACACTCGCAAGTGTGCATGTTCCAAATCAAGTTCCTGTGTCTACTACTGCCGCCGAGTCCTCTGATGCTCGGGGCAAAGAAGTTGCTACCGATTTTCCTGCCCGGACGGAGGCACCAAAGAAGACCGCTGTTGAAGCCTCCCAGCAAAAGATGGAGGAAATCCTTAAAATCATTAAAAAGAGTGACTTCAATGTCGTTGAACAGCTGGGGCATACCCCCTCCAAAATCTCTATGCTATCATTGCTGCTGTGTTCAGAGGCCCACGCCAAGGCCCTGATTTCATTTCTTAAAACGGCCCATGTGCCGCAAGAGACATCTGCAGATCAATTCACTGACTGTGTGGCTAATTTGACAGCTGACAATGGTTTGGGTTTCTCGGATGCAGACCTTACCGCCAAAGGGAAAAACCACAATGATGCCCTGCATGTTTCCATAGAATGCAGGGGCACTACTCTTGCACACGTGTTGGTGGACACCGGTTCTTCCCTAAATGTATTGCCCAAGAAGGCCTTAGATCGGTTGGATTGTGAGGGCCTGGAATTGAAACCTAGTAACATCATTGTTAGAGCCTTCGACGGTTCTAAGAGGATGGTACATGGTGAGGTAGACATTCCTATCCGTGTGGGTTCCCAAGTCTTTGACTCAACGTTCTACGTGATGGATATTCGTCCATCTTATTCCTATTTGCTGGGTCGACCTTGGATTCACAAGGCTGGGGCTGTAACATCCACTATACACCAGAAGCTCAAATACCCTGTCAAAGGGAAGATTGTTACTGTGCAGGGTGAGGAGGAATACATGGTTAGTCACTTGAATTAATTCCGATATATCGAGATGGACGGGGAGTTTATTGAAACCCCCTTTCAACATTTTGAGGAGGTACCTCCAACATTGGCGTCAGCTGAGACAGTGGTTGAAGAAGACTTTCCTCTGAAGATGGCTTCCCTGAAGGATGCCCGGGCAGTGATTGAGAAAGGCAAATGCGCAAACTGGGGTCAACTTCCTGACTTCACTCAAAAGACCGAAAAATTTGGGCTGGGCTTCACTGCAGAGGCTCAGAGGGTTGTTCGCAAGGAAAGGATCAGAAAGGCTTCGGTGTTCATCACCAACCCAAGTGTGAATGCTATCGAGGAGGACGTAGAGGAAGCAGAATTTGACGGTTGGATCTATCCAACAACCAACAACGGACCAAGCAACTGGACGACAAAGGATTTTACACCTATTACATTTGTCACGCAGTAATGAACTCTTTTGTTTTCAATTTGTAACAAACAATATGTTGAAACTTTTATTGGCTCGGTGTCCTACCCGGGGCACCGTAGCTCCATTTGTGAGGGCTTTTTGTATGACATTTCCATATATCATTAATCAAAACATTGGACGTTTGTTGCATTTCAAATCTTGTGCTCTTTTTCTCTCTGTGTTATATATTGCAAAACAACTATATTTACACACACTCACTTATACAGGTTCCAATCCACTCTGGATCTCACTGGTAATAGCTCTGCTACTGCCAGTTATGACTTCGAAAATCCGATCAACTTAGCCGAAGACGAAGGTGAAGATGATTGCGAAGTGCCTGGTGAGCTCGCAAGGCTGCTACTCCAGGAAGAGAGGGCCATTCAGCCGCATGAAGAGCCGATGGAAACAGTGAACCTGGGTACTGAGACAGATAGAAAAGAAGTCAAGATTGGTGCCAATCTAGAGCTCAGCATGAAGCAACGATTGATCCAGATGCTACATGATTACATGGAGATCTTTGCTTGGTCTTACGAAGACATGCCTGGTTTGGATGCCGACATTGTGGTTCATCACCTGCCTACCAAGGAAGACCGCCCTCCGGTAAAGCAAAAGGTCCGCCGTATGCGTCCAGAGATGTCCGAAAAGATCAAAGCTGAGGTTATGAAGCAATTCGATGCCGGGTTTCTAGCAGTGACTTCTTACCCTCAGTGGGTGGCCAACGTGGTTCCAGTGCCAAAGAAAGATGGTAAAGTCAGAATGTGTGTTGACTACAGGGATTTGAACAGGGCCAGCCCTAAGGATGATTTCCCTCTGCCTCACATCGACGTTCTTGTTGACAATACCGCTCAACACAAGGTGTTCTCCTTCATGGATGGTTTTTCAGGGTATAATCAGATCAAGATGGCTCCTGAAGATATGGAAAAGACCACCTTTGTTACTCAGTGGGGCACCTTCTGCTACAAAGTCATGCCATTCGGGTTGAAAAATGCTGGGGCAACCTACCAACGTGCCATGGTTGCTTTATTTCATGACATGATCCACCATGAGATTGAAGTATACGTCGATGATATGATTGCAAGGTACCAAACTGAGGAGGAACACCTTGACCATCTGCAGAAGCTGTTTGACCGACTGAAGTTGTACAAGCTGAGGTTGAACCCAAACAAATGCACCTTTGGGGTGAGGTCTGGAAAATTGCTAGGTTTCATTGTAAGCGACAAAGGTATTCAAGTGGACCCTGCCAAGGTGAAAGCCATACAAGAGATGCCGACTCCCAAGACAGAGAAAGAAGTCAGAGGCTTTGTAGGACGACTGAATTACATTGCCCGATTCATCTCGCATCTAACTGCTACCTGTGAGCCAATCTTCAAATTGCTGAAGAAAGATCAAGTAGTACGTTGGAACGATGAATGTCAGGCCGCTTTCGAAAAGATAAAGGAGTATCTCCAAGAACCACCCATTCTTATGCCACCAGTGGAAGGGAGACCTCTGATACTATACCTGACAGTACTTGACAACTCAATGGGGTGTGTGCTGGGGCAGCATGCCGAGTCTGGCCGAAAAGAGCATGCCATTTATTACCTGAGCAAAAAGTTTACCGACTGTGAGACTCGGTACTCACTGTTCGAGAAAACTTGCTGCGCTCTGGTATGGGCTGCTCGCCGGCTGAGACAGTATATGCTGACTCACACTACTCTGTTGATTTCAAAGATAGATCCAATCAAGTACATATTTGAAAAGCCTGCTCTGTCTGGAAGAATAGCAAGATGGCAAATGATCTTGACGGAATATGACATCCAATACACAACTCAAAAAGCAATCAAGGGGAGTGTATTGGCAGACCATCTGGCACACCAACTTGTAGATGATTACCAATCATTGAACTTTGAATTTCCAGACGAAGATATCATGGTAGTAACTGATTGTGAAGTAGCTGGACCGGATGAAGGACCTGAGGAAGGATCCCGATGGTCTATGCATTTTGACGGAGCCTCGGACGCTTTGGGTAATGGAATCGGCGCTGTAATCATATCCCTCAAAGGAACTCATACTCCACTCACCGCCCGGCTGTGTTTCAACTGCACCAACAACATGGCAGAATATGAGGCATGTATTATGGGTCTTCAAGCTGCAATCGACTTAAGGATCAAGTTTCTGAGTGTCTTTGGAGATTCCGCTCTCGTGATCAATCAGATCAAAGGTGATTGGGATACGAAACACCCAAATCTTATTCCTTACAAGGAGTATGTGTTGACTTTGCTTCCCCACTTTGAAGAGATAACTTTTGAGCACTTCCCAAGAGAAGAGAATCAGTTAGCGGACGCACTAGCTACGATGTCTTTAATGTTCAAAGTCAAATGGGACAATGAGGCTCCCCGAATCATTATCTAGAAGTTGGACGAACCTGCATACTGCTGCGATCTTGAGGCCGAAGAGGTGACTGAAAAACCCTGGTATCATGAGGTGAAGAGATACTTGGAAGCTCAGGAATACCCCGAAGGCGCATCGGTCAATGACAAGAAGTTCATGAGAAGGTTTTCAGCAAAATTCTTCCTCAGCAACGACATTTTCTACAAACGAAATCATGATTCAACTCTACTGCGTTGTGTGGATAAAACTGAAGCAGAGAAGATCATGGTAGAACTGCATGAAGGTACATTCGGAACACATTCCAGTGGACACACCATGGCAAAGAAAATCCTTAGAGCAGGATATTTCTGGTCCACAATGGAAGCCGACTGTTACCAACATTCTCGAACTTGTCATAAATGCCAGATCTATGCTGATAAGGTGCATATCCCTCCGGTTCCTCTGAACGTCCTGACGACACCTTGGCCTTTTGCAATGTGGGGCATCGATATGATCGGTGAGATCCGACCAACGGCATCCAACGGGCATCGCTTCATCTTGGTAGCGATTGATTATTTCACAAAGTGGGTGGAAGCAGCTTCCTACGCCACTGTAACCAAGAGCGTCGTTGCACGTTTCATTCGGCATAACCTGATCTGTCGGTACGACGTCCCGGAAAGAATCATTACGGACAATGGTACCAATCTTAACAACAAGATGATCACTGAGCTCTGTGAGCAATTCAAGATACAACACCACAACTCTTCTCCTTATCGGCCGAAGATGAATGGGGCTGTAGAAGCAGCTAATAAGAATATCAAAAAGATTGTGCAGAAGATGACAGTGACCTATAAAGATTGGCACGAAATGTTACCATTTGCTCTTCATGGGTACCGTACCTCAGCAAGGACGTCAACCAGGGCAACTCCTTTTTCCTTGGTCTATGGCATGGAGGCAGTCTTGCCGATTGAAGTCCAGATACCCTCTCTCCGAATAATGAAGGATGCAGGCTTGAGTGAAGATGACTGGATTCAGACTCGACTTGATCAATTAAACCTAATTGACGAAAAGAGACTCACTGCTATCTGTCATGGTCAGACGTATCAAAAACGGATGATCATGGCATTTAACAAGAAAGTCAGACCACAAGAGTATCAAGTTGGGGACCTGGTAATCAAACGCATCATCCTTCCTCAAAGTGATCCCCGGGGCAAATGGACCCCTACATACGAAGGTCCATTTGTGGTTAAACATGTGTTCTTAGGAGGAGCCATGATTCTAACCACCATGGATGGTGACGACCTTCCTCACCCCGCCAATGCAAACATAGTAAAAAGATACTACGCATGAATAAAAGACCCGCTAGGTTGACATACCTAGGAAAAAATAAGGGCTTCCCGGCGGACCAAAAGGGTTCGGGCAAAAATAAGGGATGAAATGAAAAATCTGTACACCCGGCAAGTCGAAAACCTAAAAAGGCGGCTCGGACAAAAAAGGGTATCCCGGTGGACTGAAAACCCGAAAGGGCGGTCCAGGCAAAAGTTAGGGATAAAGCGTAACACTATGTCTCATTGGATCACCTTGCATCCAGAATTCGGCATCAACTATCTGGCTCAGACTTCGGCATCGATCAATCAGCTTCATCTTCAACTAATCAGCAAAGTGATGAGACGCTTGAAGACATAAAGGCGATAGCAGAGTTGGAACCCAGTGGGAATATTCTGCACATAGCTGTTTTGTTTCCTTTTCAAAATTGTATAAACTTTATATTATTCGGCGGTGTTCTCTTACTAGGACGTCGGCCTCTTGTACAAAAAACGCCTATTTACATGCAAATTTCAAAATCAATACAAGTTCACTTTTCCAAACAAATTGCCAATTGTTTTTCCTTTTTCTGTTTTGTCTTGCGAAGAACGTCCAATGTTCATTTTTGATATATGCATTTGACATTAAATTGCTAATTCATAAATACTTGCATATGAAACAAAAGACTAATTACAGGTGACATCAGAAGTAGGGGCAATGTAGAATTGTCCAGGCAGTCTAGTTGCTTTGACCGCCAGGGTACCAAGGTAGATTCAACTGAAGAATATGACCAAATTATCTCAACTCCCCACAGAGTAAGACAAGAATCAGCAATACCCTCCCAGGGAAGATTTAGTCTATCATCAGCCCTACAATAGGCACCCTGTTCCCCTAGCAAGTCAGCAATACTCTCCTCCAAAAGAGTTAGTCTACGGTCAGCCTAAAGAAAGTTGGGTAGCCCCAGAAGATATCAACATTCCCCAGCGGAGTATAGGCATTCATCAGTAAGCATCCCCGGCAGTCTTGATCTAAGATTGTTCCCCGGCGAAATACAGACACCCCAGTGGAACCATTTACCAGTACAGTCTGAAGGTTTCCCCAGGAAAGTGGGATTCATATCCCCAGCAGGTCTTGAAGCTTATCCCCAGTAGATTCTGGAAGCTCATCCCCTGTAGAGTACGGACGTCTCTCCCGAGCTTTATTCAAAGTTATTCCTCACAAGGGCTTATAACTGGGTTATCCTCAGCTAATTACCACGGAAGATCACCCTCGGCGGAGTTCTTCCTATCCCCAGCGGAGTTCATCAAATTTCCCCAACATAACTTATCAACATATTCCCCAGCGGAGTTTATCATTGTTATCCCCAGCGGAGTCCATCATCGAAATCCTCAACGGAGCTCTCATCAAAACTTCAGCGAAGTATCTCTTCCCACAGAGCAATTCCCCTCAGGGTAATCTCTCCAACAAGTTTATTCCCCAACGGAGTTATCTTCTCCTACCGGTGTACTCTCGCAACCATCATCCCCAGCGGAAGAAAAGAGCTATACTCTTCAACGTCAGCCCAGGATTTAATTCCCCGGCCGGTCGTCAAGGATTTATTTTCCTAGACGAAAATACATTCATAAACATTTCTCATCTCATACATCTTGTTTACATACATGATAAAGTGCGTACAACACTATCTCATTTTGAACATCATGACATCATGCATTTCATACATCATGACATTGCATACAACTGATGTTTTGCCTTTTCAGGGAAAAAGACAACCCAAAAGACAACTACCTTCAACTATCACAATTCCAGATTCGATTCCTGTATCTAGCCAGGGCACATCTGTGAGTGATCAGTTTCCAGATTCGATTCCTGTATCCAGCCAGGGCACATCTGAAGAGTTTGAAGATTCGATTCCTGTATCTATCCAGGGCATATCTGCTGACAACTAATTCCAGATTCGATACCTGTATCAAGCCAGGGCATATCTGCATGAAGAGATCGAAGATCAACACCTGTAACAAGCCAGGAAAACATTTGTCTTTCTCAAAATACGCAAGTTCTCGCTAAGGATTCTCTTATGCGATCAACACTTCAGATGGCATCTATAAGCCCATTCCCGACATCACATTGCTGATACTCCAACATGCGAGTGCAAATTTCCGGGCACTCTAGTGTCCAATCTCCTTTTACCCTCGAGTCACGAAAGGCAAACTTGCCAATCTAACTCTTCAGGTTCAAGAAGATTGAACAGGGGCAACTGTCCCAAAATTTTCCCTCCCATTTCCTCAACATTTTCTCATCACAAGACCCTTGGAGCTCAAGATCCAGTTAGGGTTTCCTCTGCTCAAGACTTCTCCTTGCACTGTTGACCCAAATTAGGGTTTGTGTTTGCACAAAGATATTTTGACCTAAAATGCCTAAGATGACTTTCATGCTTCATGTTGGACTCCCAAGTTTATCCATACCAAGTTTTAAGTCTTGATTCCAAATTTTGCCCAGTCAATTGGACAGTTGACCTAGAAATCAACTGTATTGGGGAAAAAGTCAACTGTGGCCAATTGACAGTCAAATCTCATGAAAATTGACCCACATCAACATTATGAACTCACATGGACCATTTGATAAAGTTTGGATCACAATTCCACAAGAAATTTGATCAGATCACCAAAAGGGCAAAATGGTCATTTTTAGGGTTTTGACTGCACAAAGGCAATTTTTGACTGTTTGACCTAGCCAATGGCAAACCAAACTCACATATGGACTCAAGGACCCCACGGAATTGTCTTGACATACTCAACAAGTTCAAAAGATCCCAAATGCACAAGATTGACAGTTGAATTTCCTAGTCAATTGATCAATTTTGACTGTATACTGAAAAGTCAAACTTTGACTTTTTGGTCAAAATCAAGTGTCAAGATTCATTTTTCATCAAAACATGCCAAATCATGAAACTTGTTCATCAAGAAATCAAGAATTGCAAATTAGGGTTTGAAATGAAGATTTTTCATAACTTAGAATTTTTCTAAGTTATGAAAAACCCTAATTTTTTCCTAACTTTGTCCCACTTTCTCACCAAGATTCATTTGGATTCAAGGAAAAGTCAAAACATGGAAGTTGTAGTCCATTGCAAAATATACAACTTTGATTCACAAAGTTTCCTCAAAAGAAGCTTGTAGCTCAAGTTACAATTTTTGGAACAAGGATACCAAACCATTCTTAACTTAGAGAAATTTGACCTATTTTAGGCAGGATTTTTGCCTAACTTCAAGACCATTTTTCACATACTTCCACTTGGAATTTCAATTTGCATTTCAAAGATGGATTTTAGTACACATTCCAAGCTTTCCAAAATGTCCAAGAACTCATCAAACAACCTCATGGTTAGGGAGAATCGAATTTGGCAAGTTGGGAAAAAGTCACTTTGTTTATGGCCAAGTTACATGTTCATACATCTAGGCCATTTTGAAATCAGCTTGCATTCTTTGATTACAGGTCCTATATCTCATTTGCACTCAATAATTTAATGCATATCCCTTGTGCCAAGACCTTATTTTGTATGTTCAAACATTATATGCAAGATTAAGCCATTTTTAGATAAAGCATTTTTGCCATTTTTGAAAAGAAGTGCTTTATGTCAATTTGTAAATCAAGAAGGTACAAAGAAAATCTCTGAGGCACAAGTTATTAGACTAATCCCACTGATCAAGGAGAGATTATGCAGCATGCTAGAGGGGTCTGTACAAGCCTAAAAACACCAACTTGCCATTTCTTGCTTAAGTTAGAGGTAACTTGGCATAACAAACAGAACTTCACATTCTTGTCAAGGCAAGCTTAAGAAAAGATTGCAAACAAATTCCATACATCCTAACTGAGCTAGAGCACGAGCCAACCATCTCCAACACCCTCTCAAACACAGAATCACCATAAAACTGCAAAAACAGGGCTTAGGCTGCAGTTGGATTCCCATAACTCATTTCCATCATGCACTTCCATCCAAACCACTTCAAACACTTTCCCTACCATCCATACAAACTGTCCAAAGCATTGGAAGCAGACTGTAACACCTCTAACCAACATCACCATTTTCATTTTTCTGTTTTGCAGGTGGAGTTCTATAGCTCGATTCAGCTAGTTTCAAAGCAAACTAAAGGTTGGAGAAGCATCCCTGAACTTCAAGCAAGCTATTCCAATCATCACCTTGCACTGAAAGTACCTCCATTTCCAGATACGATTCAAGCTGAACAGGTAAGTTCATGGACTTCTATCTCCCTATCCAGGCATTGTTAGCTCTAGGTTTGTGAATGAAAAATGTTCTACTCATGCCCCTGAAGCTGTACATATCTTTACTTTCCATTTATTTTGCATGTGCTATGAGAATTTAAGGTCTGAACATTGATGGAAACTTAGGTCAAGAATTAGGGATGGAGAAATTATCTCTCATCTTAGAGAGTTAAGTCAAGTTCTTTATATGTCTGGATTCGTCTTTTAATGCTCTACATTTTTCATGTTGTGAGATTTGCTTGAAAGTCCAGGAATCTGGAGATAGAAAATGCGCGTTTTTGTTCATGTTCAAACAGTCTGGAGGTTGAAGACAACCCTTTTGGGCTGGGCTTGGTTGTTTTTCCTATTTGCACCTCATTTCTACTTTTGCACCCCTTTGGCCCATTATGCTTATTCTTATGATTTTTTGACCTTTTCTTTTTTGTTCTGACTTATTTATTTTTTTCTCATAATATCAAAAATATAAAAATTATTTTTTAAACTATTTTTGTATTTATTAGGCATTTATTTGTTTAAATGGGTATTTGTACATAAATAAATATATAGATATATTCTTATTCAAAATACTAAAAAATAATGCAAACATGTTTATTTTCTGATTTTATTTTATATTACCTCTTGAAAACATTTTACATAAAATATACTCTTTTTTTAATAAATATTAAATAGTTTATTTTTGTATATATAATATATATTTAGTAAATAATATAAATACTTATATATTTATTAGTATATTTAGGAAAGAATATAAAAGTAATACATTTTTATTTTTTTTATTAATATTTGATCTCAAAAATTACTTTTTTTACAAATATACTTCATTTTTATTTTATTTTTGTACATAATTAATAAACATTGTATATATTAAATAATAAATACCTTTTATTTGCAAAATTAGGGTTTTGTCCTAAATACATAAAAACTCCAAAAATTAATACTTTTTATTTTGTTTATTTGACATATAAAAAACACTTTTTTTCATACATATAAAAAACATTTTTTTTGCATCTTGCATATTTATTCCATTTTTATTTAATTATTGTATATTAAATAATTTGTATAATTCAATTTTAATGTAATAGTTAGGTTTAAATTCCTTGTCAAAATACCCCCATTTGAACATTTGTACCCCCTTCCCATATATTATGTTGTAATAACTTAGGAACTTTATTTTTTGCATTTTTAAAGCTTTCTAAATATACCATGCTAGAATTAGGGTTTGTATGCAAATCAATTAACCAAAATAGTTTGACCTAATTTCAAGATAAACAAGCATGAAAATGGACAACACTAATCACACTTGCACCCCTAGGGTATTCCACTTGTTGCCTTCAATAATGGGCCATATTGCATGTTAGATCTCTTTGGGCAAAACAAATACAATTCCAATGATCATAGTCCCTCGATGACGCTTTCGAAAGTTGCCTAAAAAATGATCAAGTCCCTCCAAGGAAAAATTGCCCAAAGATACTTGGCACCATTGCAATTATGGTCTAAACGATGACCCGCGCCCGTCCCTTTCACATCCTAACACAAGATTGTCCACCAAATGCAATGGTGGAACAAAATTGTTAAAAGGGTTAAAAGATAGCAAAGAATCTTTGAGAAATTTAGGGTAGATAGCTCTTGATTACTTGTCAACTTGCAAAATAAAACACTTGCCTATTTTTCAAACCACACATCACTACACTTTCAAAACAACTTTCAAAAACATTGAAAACCTTTTCAAAAGACATACACCTTTTGTATACATCCCAACATGGATCATTACAAAGGTTGCCACCACATTGGCATCTTTTCAAAACATTTTCAAACCCACACACACAAAGCACCATTTCAAACAATTGAAAATTAAGGCAAGTTGATCTAAGCAAGTAACTAAGAGCCCATGGATAACCATGGATAGAAAGGGTGCTAATACCTTCCCTTTCTATAATCTACTCCCCGAACCCAAGAAAACATCTCAAAGGTTTTTGCTGTGCTTTTTAAACCTTTCCTTAGGATAAAATAAAAAGTCGGTGGCGACTCTTGCTCAACCGAAACATTTGCGAAAACAAACGCAAAACCTCAAGTCAGTTCTCCCACCGTATCACAGAACGGAAATAAACGAATGCAGAAAAATAACAACTGAAGGAATAATGGGTTTGATTTCGGCAGAGCTTCCGCACAAGTAAACTGTAAAATGTTCCGTCCCTCTAACGTTGAATGTTGAGGTATTTATAGAGGAATGAATTTGGCAGTTGGCTTGAAGACTTGTCACGAAGCTTTCCTTAAAAATCTCCATAAATGTAGGAACGTGGGTAGTTAAGGAAGAAGTGGTGAACGTGGGGTTTGGCTGGAGAGAAATCAGGAGTTTGAAAACTCCTTCTGTTTTGCTTTGCCACGATCTGCACTTTCAAATAACTGGTATGCGCATTACGGTCGTCACTGAGACGTTACGAGCAGGTTTGGTGTTTCTCTGTGTTACGGTCGTGGCAGATGTGTTACGGTCGTAACACGCTTCATGATGGCTTACGGTCGTGGCAGATGTGTTACGACCGTCACAACTACAAAATCTGTAATTCTTGACAGATTTATCTTTTTCTTCTATTCTTTTGATGCTTTCTTGCATTATTTCATGTTTTCTTCTGTTTTGAGCTGAGTTATGAATACCTGCAAAAAGTAATGACAAACTCAAAATATTCGGGAGTTAATCGGGTCAAAATAATACAGAACGGGTAAATTTCATGGAAAATAAACGATACAATTTCGTGTTATCAAATTCCCCCATACTTAAACCTTTGCTTGTACTCAAGCAAAATAATCAATTGAAAATATCGGACAAGTTTTTATAAACGCACATAACTAGTATACCTTTCGTTTTCAAATAATTACAAGAAATCCTAAGTTAGTTCGGCCGAGAAAATCGAATGAAACAATAACGATACGTAAATGACACAAGCAACAAGCTAGTCGACGACTATCCGTTTTAAACGAAACGTCCAATTATACCGTTATAATTCAACTCAAGGTTTCTCGTTCATATTTCACCCGGTTTCGTTCTTGCGCAATCACATTAAGCCCATTATCCTTGCACGCACGTAGTGGAATAGCCGGTTAGTGGTTCTGATCAAAACACGACGGTTTCTGGCACAATTATGTGGCAACCTCTTTTATCCAATTGCAAGATGCGGGGGATCAAACCGTAGTCTGCCCTACCGAGTTCAGTACCAGATGCTTCTGAACCACCTAGACAATGGATTCTCATGTTACTTAGTAGAAGCTTTTGCATCCGTTGGATTAAACGATCGGGTGAGGATCTTCCAATTTAATTGGTGCAATACCTATTTCCTTAAAGCATGTAACATTATTTTTAAATCAATTTGCAAGATCATCCACTTATGTTCATTGACTTTCCACGTGGTTTGTGTTAAGACTGGTGCCGACTGCTAATATAAACTACTAGGGGCTAATTTAAGACTTAAAACTCAAAGTATCGGTATAACGAAAATGGAGACGATTCGCGTAAGTAGGGAGTCGAAGGTGTCATAATCGTATAGTTCTCGTTGGATCGCTCTCGGCCTTCTAACTAAGATTTCAGTTAAAGTAGGTAACTAACGGTTATGCGAATATAAAAGGCGAAAAATTTTGGTATGGCTAAATAAAACGGGGAGAAAATGAAATAACGAAATATAACTGAAATAGAAATGAAATTACTCGTTCTGAAATTAAGAATGCAGTGCTCCTCCCACACTATATCAAACATTGTCTCAATGTTATGATATAATGGCGAGGTTAAATGAAAAATACATCGGAAAAACAACAAGAAAAGGAAAAACTACTGGTGGCCTCTGCCTCTGCTACGTGTGCGGGATCATCAGGTAGGTGTGGCCTCGAGGTCGATATCATGCGATCCAAGAGCGGTGACGTCCATGCGTAAGGCGTTTAGCTCGGAGAAAACCTCGTCCAGATTCTCGTTGACATTGCGCTGCCCGCTCACGATTTGGACGTTTTGCGCATGTAGAGTGTCATACTACTCCTGATGCTTTCTTTCAAGAGCTACAGCCATCTGATTTTGCTGATGGAGGGCTCTGAGGACGTCCTCCATAGTAAAAGGAGGTGGTGCAGAAGAGGACTCAGGAATTTCGGGAGCAGGTGTTTCGCGGTCCAATTCCTCCTGGATCTCGTCAGTAGGAGCAGCTGGTTGGGCATCATGCACGGGAGCATGGCCGTCAGGGGCATCAAATAGCCAATTGGCTCGGTTATTCGGATCGATACGGTCCCTGCAAGGCAAAACAATGTTAGAATAAACGACGTTACGGATCACTGGATGGAACCGACCGTCGTCCCGTTCGTAAATGAGATGAGCCGATTTGCAATGGTCTAAGGTAAGCAAGACAGGTGCTCTGGAGGGCAGATGGGTAAGGGTGTCGCCATGATTCAGGGCCAATGCAATAGAAGTGACAAGCCCTCCGAAATAGAAGGGTTTGCCTCCGCGAGTGCAAATAGAGTGAATATGGGCTAAGAGGAATGGTGCGGCATTGATTTTCTGATTAGTAAACGCACATTGCATGAAGAACAACTCTTTGGAGTTAAGCTTGTGGTTACTATCCCTTGCAAAGATGGTGTTGGATAAGATGCGGTGGAAGTAGCGAATGGCGGGGTTGTGGATTTGGGTAGCATTGAGGTGATCGTAGGAGTTAGCCCGATTATTGGTCAAGCTATGCCAAAGGTTGAAGGATTCCTCATGAAAGGTGTCGGGCACACGTAGGTGAGCGCCTTCATCAGTACAGAAGTCTAGTAGGCGACCGAATGCATTCTGAGAGAAATCGTATTCGGTGCCGAAAATGCGGAACCTTACCACACCGGTAAGTTGATTTCTTGGGCCATTAGGAGTGATGTAGCAAAATGAACTGAGGAACTCAAGGGTGAGATTCTCGTACGTTGGTTGGGGCTGGCTACATAGGGTCCAAAGGTTGACATTCTGTAGGAGGTTTTGGACACTTTCAAGTAACCCGAGGTCTCAGAGGCAGTCAATGTCGACGAACCTCGTGGGATGGATGCCTCGGCGTTGGAACTTCAGGAACCGCGTGCGCTGAGTTTCACCTGCTTCGCCATCGCGTAGGGTAATGCCAGGAATGGGTTGGAGATTGTTTGCCATTTGCATGCAAGAGTGTTTGAGTGAGAATGGTTGTGGTTAGTGAATGAGAGAATGAGAAGATGATACGGGTAATGGATGTATATATAGTGGAAGGAGATAGTGGGAAGTTTGAAAATTGATAGGGATTAGTGGTGGGTTGAATGGGGTTAATGGGTAGTTAATGGAGGAAGTGGGATGGTTGGGGAGTTATGGAAGAAGAAGAGAGAAAGGTTGAGGGAAGAAGAAAAGGGAACGTTCTGCTAACAGGGTTACTGATGTAGCCCGTGTTACGGTCGTAACACCAAGCTGACGAGTGTAACGCGCTAAAAGGCGCGTGACGGTCGTGGGGGATGGATTACGATCGTGGCAGCTACAAATTTTGCAAATTTTTACAGAACAGAACACAATTACACAGAGTATATATTTTTATAGCAGGCAGAACATCTCAGGCATTCCAACATAAACACAACATTAATTTATTCAACATATAATCCAATATATATAATTTGCAATAGAGTAGAAAACCATAAAACATTGTAAGCAGCATAATGATTGTAAGTTTAAAATTGAAAACAAACAATTGCATTAATTCAAATTGAGTAACTTGTTCTTTTTGACATAAAATAAATGACTTGTAAATCGAAATGCAGTAATTTAACAAAAAATTGAAACTACCTAGAAACAAAGCAGAATGGAAAAAAATCTAAAAACTAAGAATTGAAAAACTGAAAACTGAAAAACTAAGAAACTAAAAACTGCTTCATCCAATCTTTTCTTTTAATATCTCTAAAGCTTGGGTGATGTTATAGAATTGCTCCACCGTGATGTCAGTTAAACCAATAAGATCCAAACGCATAGTCTTCAACTCATTCTTTATTCCATCAATGTTAGTTTTATAAGCATCCAAAGTGGTCAGAATGGTGTTTAATTGTGTAGTATATTCTCCTTGGTTTATATCAGGGGCTACTTGTGCTTCAACCATATTTGTAAAGTCATGGTAACCAGGAGGAGTTTCAGGATCTGTTTCGTTTTCAGACATGAAATTATTAGCCACAAAATATGATTGTGGTGTTTCTGGTGTCGAAGGATGGTCGGGTGGATTCAATTCGTACAACCAATTTTTACGGTTATGGACACTTACTCGGGCATGGTTCGGAAGGGTAAAAAGAGTAACAACTTCGTTTCTGATCAGGTAATCATAAGGTGCAGGGCCTAAATTTCCTATTATCAGGTTGTTGAAACAAAAATCAATATTCATAGGCCTAATTGATCCAAATGGTGCACAGTTATTAAGTTGGTAACGAGGTCCAAGAGCATGTGCAATCATTGTAACTAATCCTCCCACACTGACAGGAACATTAGGGTCCTCACTAATGCGGGTAAAGGTCTTCATCAGGAGTGGGACAGCATTGACAGGGCGTCCTAGATTCATACAATAAAGCAGAGATAATTCATCCTTGGATACAGCATTTTGATTTTGTTCTTTTCCAAACAGAGTGTGGGCAAGAATCCTATGGAAATAACAGATGGCTGGGTTATGTATCTCATTGTTATCCATACTTTCTGGGTCAGGGTGATAGTTTCCGGTTAAAGTACCCCAGAAGTAATCCAGCTCAAAATCCAATAAATCGGCCTCAGGGGTAGTAAAAGCTAAGGGTCCACTGGGGAATCCTAATAAAGCAGCTAAGTCCCTATGGTTATAGGTGAACTCAATACCAAAAAGTCTGAAGGTAATGATTCCTTTTCGGGCTCCGACACCGTGTTCAGGGATGTAAACTAGAGAACTCAAGAACTCAAGGGTAAGCTCTCGGTAAGTGATAAACCTATTTTTCAGGTGGGCTTTCTCCCATCCCAACTGTTAAACATGTAGTAAACACTGTCAGTAATGCCTAAAGAGTCCATAGTGGGTTCATCATGATACAGGGTTAAACTGATGTCTCGCTGAGACAAAGCCTCAAATCTTCTTCGTTGGTTTCTACCTCTAAAGGTGGTTTCCATAAAGTTCTGTGGAGGAGCCATGGCAAAAACAAAGCGGGGAAACAGAGTAGAGGAGAAAGTAAAGAGAAAAAGACTATTCAGAAATCCTGTGGCAAGTAAAATTGTTTTGAAATCAGCAGCAGTTTTATAAAAGTTTTTTAAAAAAATGAAAAATACTTATATAGCAAGCAAAAACAAATAATACAAACAAAATAGCAGGCAAAAACAAATAAAATGGGTTGCCTCCCATGAAGCGCTGTTTTTAACGTCATAAGCCTGACGAAATACCTAATGAAAGATTAGTCGGGAGAAATAGGTGGCAGTTCTACGAGTGTAAGCTTATTCGTATAATCTCTATTATCTATACGATGATATTGTTTTAACCGCTACCCGTTTACAATAAACGGGGCGCTATTTCTATCCTTAATTTCTACCGCTCCGCTAGGAAAAACTCTTGTAATTTCGAAAGGACCGGACCATCTAGATTTAAGTTTTCCAGGGAAGAGTCTAAGTCTAGAATTAAATAAAAGTACGACATCTCCCACACTAAATTCTTTCCGAGATAAACGCTGATCGTGCCATTTTTTAGTTCGTTCTTTGTATATTTTAGCGTTTTCGTAAGCGTCTAGTCTTAATTATTCCAGTTCATGTAAATCGAGGATTCGTTTCTCGCCAGCAGCAGTGTAATTAATATTGAGTGTCTTTATCGCCCAATAAGCTTTATGCTCTAATTCTACCGGGAGATGACATGATTTTTCGTAAACAAGTTTGAAAGGTATAGTTCCGATAGGAGTCTTGTAAGCCGTCCTATAAGCCCATAAAGCTTCGCTAAGCTTGGATGAACAATCTTTTCGAGATATCGCGACAGTTTTTTCTAATATTTGTTTAATCTCTCTGTTCGAAACTTCGACTTGTCCGCTAGTTTGCGGATGATAAGGTGTTGCTACGCGGTGTTTCACTCCATATTTAGATAGTAATTTATCAAATATCTTCGAAATAAAATGAGATCCACCATCACTGATAACAAGTCGGGGAACACCAAAACGCGGGAAAATTATATTCTTGAAAAGCTTTATCACTACTCGTGTGTCATTTGTAGGAGAAGCTATTGCCTCGATCCATTTTGAAACGTAATCGACAGCGACGAGTATAAACTTGTTTCCAAAAGAAGATGGGAAAGGTCCCATAAAATCTATTCCCCAAACATCAAAGACTTCGACTTCAAGTATTCCTTTCTGAGGCATTTCATCGCGTCTTGAAATATTACCGGTGCGTTGGCATCGATCACAGTTTTTAACGGCGACGTGGACATCCTTCCATAGGTTAGGCCAGAAAAGGCCGGCTTGGAGAATTTTGGCACACGTTTTAGAGGTGCTAGTATGTCCGCCATAAGGAGATGAATGACAATGGGAAATGACGTTTTCTATTTCTTCGTCGGGTATACACCGGCGGAAAATTCCACCAGGTCCTCGTTTAAATAAAAGTGGTTCGTCCCAATAGTAACTCTTGAGATCATGGAAGAATTTCTTTTTCTGTTGGTAAGTTAAGTCAGGTGGAAGCGCTCCGGAAGCTAAATAATTAACGATGTCAGCATACCAAGGCAATCCTATGGTCATGTCGATGGCTTCCACGACTTCTTTAGCTTCTGGTTTATTTAAATCCAATTGAGCTAGGTCGCTTATCATATGTGCTATCAGATGTTCATACGGAAAATCGTCGTTAATTGGAACTTGTTCGGGTTTTATACCTTCTAAACGGGATAAATGATCCACTACGACGTTTTCGGTTCCTTTCTTATCTTTAATTTCCAAGTCGAATTCTTGTAAAAGTAAGATCCATCGGAGGAGTCTGGGTTTTGCATCTTTCTTGGCAAGTAAATATCTGATAGCAGCGTGGTCCGTGTAAATGATGATTTTTGCTCCTACAAGGTAAGAATGGAATTTGTCAAGCGCGAAGACCACGGCTAAGAGTTCTTTTTCAGTAGTGGCGTAGTTCATCTGAGCTGAGTCTAGCGTTCTGCTGGCATAGTAAATTGCGTGAAGTTTCTTATCTTTCCTTTGTCCAAGAACTGCGCCTACAGCGTAATCACTTGCATCGCACATGATTTCGAAAGGTACCCTCTAATCGGGCGGTTGCATGATTGGTGCAGAAATAAGTGCGGCTTTAAGGGTTTCAAAAGCTTTAAGACAATCGTCATCGAATATGAACTCAGCATCCTTCATTAATAGACCGGTAAGTGGTTTTGTAATTTTCGAGAAATCTTTAATAAAGCGTCGGTAAAAACCGGCGTGTCCTAGAAAACTTCGTATCTCTCGAACGGTCTTTGGTGGTTGGAGTTCTTTAATCACTTCTATCTTAGCTTTATCAACTTCAATTCCTTTATTAGAAATAACATGTCCAAGTACGATTCCTTCTCTGACCATGAAATGGCATTTTTCCCAGTTGAGCACAAGGTTTACTTTCACACATCGTTCTAAAACACTTTCTAAATTAGATAGACATCCTTCAAAGCTTTGTCCACACACAGAGAAGTCGTCCATAAACACTTCCATGATGTTGTCAATGAAATCTGCGAAGATGGCCATCATACATCATTGGAAAGTTGCGGGAGCATTACATAATCCAAATGGCATTCGTCTGTACGCGAACGTTCCATAGGGACACGTGAATGTAGTCTTCTCTTGATCATCAGGGTGAATCGGAATTTGGAAAAATCCGGAATAACCGTCTAAATAGCAGAAATAGGAGTGTTTGGCTAATCGTTCTAACATTTGATCAATGAAGGGTAAAGGAAAATGGTCTTTCCGAGTAGCTTTGTTCAGTTTTCGATAATCAATGCACACTATGTGTCCACTAACTACTCTTTGTGTTATCGATTCTCCTTGTGCATTTTTCACGACAGTGACACCTCCTTTCTTAGGTACGACATGCACTGGGCTAACCCATTTACTGTCGGAGATCGGGTATATAATTCCAGCTTCCATTAGCTTTTTGATTTCATCTCTGACTACAGTGCTTAGAATCAGATTGATTCTTCTTTGAGGTTCTCGAGAGGTTTTGCAATCCTCTTCTAATAGAATACGGTGCATACAAATTGAAGGACAAATTTCTTTTAAGTCTGATATGTTGTAACCTAACACAGTAGGGTATTTCCTTAGAACGTCTAAAAGTTTCTGAGTTTCGAGCGTTCCTAAACTGGAATTCACTATTACAGGTCGAGTTTGTTCAGTATCAAGGAATTCGTATCGTAGATTTTTAGGTAGAAATTTCAATTCTAGTTTTGGTTTCTTGGAACATGGCATATGATCGGGTGTAAGTGCTAGACTTTCGCTTAGACTGTCATCTTTATATGGTTCTCGCCAATTCTCATCTTCGAATATCAGAGGGGTTTCAATTTTCATTATTTCGAAATATGTGGTTTGTTCAACTTCCATCTCTCTCACGCACTCGTCTATAATATCGAGTAAATAACATGTGTCATTCATGGCGGGTGCTTGTAGAAATTGAGTGAGGATGAATTCCACTTTTTCCTCTCCGACATCGAATGTTAATCTGCCCTTCTTGACATCAATTATAGCTCCAGCTGTGGCTAGGAATGGTCTTCCTAATATGATAGGGGTAACTGAGTCCTCGGTTATGTCCATGATGATGAAATCGGTAGGGATATAGAATTGACCTATTCTAACTGGAACGTTTTACAGTATACCTACAGGGTATTTAACCGATCGGTCGGCTAATTGGACGGACATTTTCGTGGGTCTGAGTTCTCCCATCTCTAGCTTTTTGCAGATAGATAAGGGCATGACACTAATGCTTGCTCCTAAGTCACATAGAGCTTTGTCTATGACAAATTTTCCAATATTACAAGGTATAGAGAAACTACCTGGGTCTTTTAGCTTAGGAGGCATATTGTTTTGAATGATCGCGCTACACTCGGCAGTGAGTGTAACTATTTTGTTATCCTCTATCTTCTTCTTGTTGGATAGGATTTCCTTAAGAAATTTAGCGTACGAGGGCATCTGAGTGATGGCTTCTGTAAAAGGTATTGTTATATTGAGTTGTTTCAGAAGTTCAACGAATTTCTTGAACTGGCCCATCGTTTTGGAATTTGTAAGTCTCTGAGGATACGGGATTGGTGGTTTATAAGGTGGTGGAGGTACATAAGGCTTCTCTTGCTCCACTGCCTCTTGCGTTTCGCTTTCCTTTTCTTTTTCTCTAGGTTCATTGGCTTGTTCAGGCGGCTCGCTCTGCTTTTGGTACATGGCTGGATTTTCTAGTCTCGGGTCAACATGTCCGTCGAGTTCTTTTCCACTTCTCAGTATCACAGCATTAGCATGTCCTTTCGGGTTGGGCTGTGGTTGACCAGGAAAAATTCCAGCCGGTGCCGCAGTAGGTGCTTGTTGTTGAGCTACCTGTGAAATTTGTGTCTCAAGCATCTTGTTATGGGTGGCTAAAGCATCAACCTTGCTAGCTAATTGTTTTATCTGCTCATTAGTATGTAAATTTTGATTCATAACGTCTTTATTAGTCTGAGCTTGGGAAGCAACGAAGTGTTCAATCATGATTTCTAGGTTAGATTTCCTAGGAGCATTAGGTCCATTACCAGGATGATTTGGGATAGCTTTTGGATAACCGGGTGGTGTGGCAGGAGCTTGTACAGGCGCGTATAACGCGTTGTTACTTTTGTATGAAAAGTTAGGATGATTTTTCCAGCCTGGGTTATAGGTATTGCTATAAGGGTTCTGTTGTACCCCAAAATTTGCCCTCGCATTTTACCACAATAAATCTCAGCTTCAGGCATTTCCTGATTTTTCAAACTGGCTCAAGAATCGGTCAAACAGACTTTTCTCGTCAGTCAGGACACAATTAGGATTTTACTGATTTTCAGGGCTCCGGAATGTCTCACACAGTTGGCTTAGGGTTTTGATTGAATTTGACTCAATTTTGATCAGGTGAACGTTCTTTGGCATTTAATCAGGAATTAAGGTTTTGTGGGCATATTCTCAGAAGGATTTAAATTCCACAGCACTTTGCAAGTTATTTCGAGATTCGGGTTGAATTCGCATTGTTTTGATTTAATCAGTAAAAGAGACAGTTGGTTTGAATTCACGTTGGTTTGTTTGAACCAGTCAAAAGAAATATGCAGTATTGGATTTACAGTGCTTGGTAAGAAATCAGTAAGAAAGGAATGCGTCTGATCAGTTATTGCGTTTGACTGTGCGTTGCTTTAGATGATGGAGGCGCCAAGTTCATTTATTTTGATCAACGAAGAATCAATGTTTAGTTGATTATTTATTATTTCTAAGGATTAAATATCTGAAATTTAATTTTCATTTATTTTAATTTAAGGAACTATAAATAACAAGTAAATGATTGAAAAAGGGATAAAAAGAATTAAATGGATCAATAGAATTTTTATTTTATATTTAAACATTTGTTACAATTATTATTTAGATACAAGTATTTATTTACGAAGTATTTAAAACAATAGTAGTTACAAGAATTAAATTGAAAATAAAACTATCCTATTTTTCTAAATATTTTCTAAGTCCCTAATTCTTCATTCTTCACTTTGCTCCTCTCCATCCAAGTATTCATCTGCAAAAAGATAAAGAGAAAAGTCAATGACTGATAAATAAATAAAGACAGATAAAAGAAATTCATCATTAAGGGCCACTGATTGGGATCAGTTAACCCTCTCTGCAAATCACGGGATTTCTCCCGGTTCACAAAGAGGGAAGAATTTTATTTAATCATGAATGCAAAGTTGAGAAAAAATGCAAAGTGTCAAAATGCATAAGTTCAAAATGTCAAACTGCATAGTTCAGAAGCAAGTTCAAACCAAACTGAAAATCCAAATTGCAACTTTCTGTCAAAATCCAAAAGTGTCAAACTTACTGTCAAAAATGCCAAAGGTACCCAAACTGTCAAAAGAAGATTTGGCAAAGATATGGAAAGTTCAAAAAGTACAAAGTCTACTCAAAGCTGTCAAGAAAAGATAAAATATGCAGAGGAAAACCATTATGCAAGCATACATTTCTTTTCATCATTTCCCAACAAGGGTGGCCCCTTCAGAAAAAGGTACAGCACAAACATATTTTAACATTTTTTAGCTGTACTGAGAGAGAAGAAAAGAGATAAGTAAGCAGGTTCTAGGCTTTAGGCAGATATAGAAAAAAAGATATAGAAAAGAACTGAACAGAACCAAAAAGAAGAGAGGAGAAACTGTTAAGCCTCATCCTGTCTAAATAGACAAGCAAAAAGATACAAACTCCCACTGCATAAACCTCAGAACCAGAAAACACCTCCAAACTCAGAACCTGCTAAAGCTCAGGCCTGCAAGCATAATTTGCAAACCAGCCTCAAGCTTAACAAGAACCTCCAAACACATAACCTGCATCAGCATAAACCTGCTAAGCCCTTTAACCTGTTAAGGTAAAAAACCAGAGCTAACCTGCTAGGCCTAAAAACCTGAAGCATAATAAACCAGTTCAAGCCTGTCCCTGCTACCTCAAACGCCTAAACATCAAAAACCATTACCTACTGTAAAACATAAAACCTGCATTAGCTCAAACCAATAAGCACAAAAAACCTGAAGAGGCCTAAACCAGTAGTAAAAACCTATAAAGCCTCACCCTACTGTCAAGGAGAGAACCTGTCAATAACTCAAGCACAAAGAGAACCAATTCAAAGTCTAATCATCAAAAACCAGCATCATACCTGCCTGAAGCCTAGAAGCAAAAACTGAGAAGTAGAAACCTCACAAAGCCTCAAGCCAACCTTGCCAAGAATCAGAAATGGTGCAAACATAGGATTCAAGCCTCAAGCCCTCAGAACTCGAAGAGTTCATCACAGGGACATTCATAAAATACCAAAAGCATTCAATTCAAAACCAACATTCAGAAGCACGTATACAAGACCCTCAGAACCCTAGGTTCATCCTTGGGCAAGGAAGTAGCAAGAGAAGCAAGCAGGATAAGGCAACACAAAGGCAACAAAAACCCTCAGTGAACACATCATTGGGCAAAGGCAACTATCAAGCTCAACAATTTCAAAGGCAACCAAGGCAACCCAGAGAAGCATCAAAGACAACAAGCATACAGTGGCAAAGAAGAAGAAGAAAGAGGCGAATTCAAAAAAAGGGGTTTTCAGTTCGTCACAAATCATCATGAAACCCTAGGAAAAAGAGGTACTACAGAAATACCAAGAAGCTCAAAGCGTAAGCATCAGCACCCTCCGCTCGTCAAGCCTCCTGAGCACTTCCATTTTCTTCCTCCCCTCCGTCAAGGTAGTTTTCGTTTTCTCTTTTCCTTTCATACCTCACACAAGACAAACCAAATGCATTAATCAATAGAACATAGAATCGGATTCAACAAATCAAAGAATTTTAACATGCAAAAATCTAAAATGTTTAATAAGTTTGAGACATGTTGTTACCTTGTTTCACCGCTGCCTGAACGAACGCGAGGGGGAGGACGAGGTAGTGCTGGTGGCTAGACGGAAGAGTGGGTTCAGAAGGGCGTGAACGAAGAAGACGAAGAAGACCTCCATGAACGGCGTGCTGCTCACAAACCCTAAAGCCTTGTCTCCAATTGAAAACACAAGCAAACCCTAAAACTTTCTGAGTCTAAACGTGGGCCTTGCCCATTCTGAATACAAAGCCCAACGCATCTGCTTTCTTTTTTGTTCCTTTGCCTAACCTAATTTTCTTTTTATTCTCTCTTTAATAAACTTAAATAAACACTCTTTTTCTTTACAATAATTTTTATTACTAATAAAATACCCTTGTTTAATATATTAATTGAAAATACATTTTTTTTTCTTAAACATTTAATTTAGATGCATTTTTCTACATCATATAATAAAAATTGAAAATACCTTTTTATTCTTTTAATTAAAACACTTTTGTACATAAATAACAAAATACATCTTTTACATCATAATTGAAAATACTTTTTTTTTCTTTTAAATATTCTTACCAATAATTGCCAAAGACACTTTCTTATGTCAAATGAAAAATAATACTTTCAAACTTAGAATATTTTTCTTTTCATTAAAACTTTATTTTGTACATATTAAAAAATGCAAGATCATTAATTAAATTAAATAGACATTTAATTTTTCTTTAAGTTAAACAATACTTAATACACATAAAATTCACATTGTCGCACCTGTAAATAATTACTTACACAATACATTTACATTGCTCCCATACACATTTGTTTATCTTATACATTGATATTCGTCATTTACATTTGATCGCGAATTCGATTTGGTTGTACTTATTGATACTATAAGTCTCATCCCCATTTGTGAATACTGTACCCCCACTCCCAGATACTATTTTGTAATAGCGTAGATTGTACATTTTCGCAATTTACCGCTTTCAATTATACCATGGTTAGACCTAGGGTTTGCATGTACATAAAATAAAACGCTAGATAACATAATACAAGACAAATACATGAAATCAGTACACAATCACACTTGCACCCTCTAGGGTAATCCCACATGTTGCCTTCCAAAATGGGCCATGCTTGCACGTCGAGTATCTTTGGCAAAACCAAATCAAATGATCATAAGTCCCTCGATGACGCCTTCGAATGTTGCCTAAAACGGAATGATCATAGTCCCTTCAAAGTAAATTGCCAAAGACACTTGGCATCATTGCATTCATGGTCCATACGATGACCCGCACCCGTCCCGAATGAACTTCCTAAACGCAAGATTGTCCACCAAATTCAATGGTGGAACAAAATTGTTAAAAGGGGTTGAAAACATAGAGAAAACCTTTGAGTACAATAGGGTAGACAAAACTCTTAGTTACTTGAGATCAACTTGCAAAAACGCTTGCCTTCTTTTCAAAAACCACGATCCACAACACTTTCAAACAAACTCTCAAAAACATTTGAAACATCTTTTCGAAAAGATACACACTTTTGTAAAACACTCAAACATGAGTCAAATACATTGGTCGCCTAAGACAAGGCATCTCTTCAAAAACATTTTCAAAAACACACACAGACACACCATTTTCAAGCAATCGAAAATCAAGGCAAGTGATCTAAAAACCAAGTAACTAAGAGCCCATGGATAACCATGGATGAAAAGGGTGCTAATACCTTCCATTTTCATAATCTACCCCCCGGACCCACGAAATATCTCAAAAGGTTTTTGCTGTGCTTTTTCAACCTTTCCTTTAGGATAAAATAAAAAGTCGGTGGCGACTCTTGCTCAACCTCACAAGTGCGAATACGAACGCAAAACTCACAGTCAGTTCTCCCACCGTATCACAGGTTCCCTTGTACATAGTTTGCTTGTTCAGCTGGAACTCCTGTTAGAAGTGGGCATTCTGGAGCAAGATGTGATTGAAGACCACATAGATCGCAAGTTTGGACAACTGCAGCCACGGTAGCTGCAAGAGCAGTGGTAAGGTTTTCTAGCTTTTGGGTAAGAGCTTCCACTTTAGCATTGACTTGGTCCAGGATATTCACTTCAGACATTCCACCTTTGGTTTGGGATTTCTCCACATTAGCTCTTTCGCTTCCCCATTGATAGTGGTTCTGGGCCATACTTTCGATAAGTTGATTTGCTTCGGCATATGGTTTATCCATCAGTGCGCCACCAGCAGCGGCGTCTATAGTCATTCTTATGTTATACAACAGACCATTATAAAACGTATGAATGATTAGCCATTCTTCGAAACCATGATGAGGACAGAGTCTAATCATATCCTTGTAACGTTCCCATGCTTCGAAAAGTGATTCGTTATCTTTTTGTCTAAAACCGTTGATGTTAGCTCTAAGCATAGCAGTTTTGCTTGGTGGGAAATATCTAGCCAAGAAGACTTTTTTCAATTCATCCCATGTGGTGATTGAATTTGAAGGAAGGGATTGGAGCCAGGCTCGGGCTCTGTCTCTTAAAGAAAAAGGAAATAGGCGCAATCGTATCGCCTCGGGGTTTAGACCATTCGCTTTTACAGTGTCTGCGTACTGCACAAACACTGACAGATGTAGGTTAGGGTCGTCAGTAGGAGATCCAGAAAATTGGTTCTGTTGAACGGCGGATAGAAGCGAAGGTTTCAGCTCGAAATCGTTTCGAGCGATAGCAGGGGCGGCAATGTTGTTGTGAGGCTCCGCTTGCGAAGGAACTGCGTAGTCCTTAAGAGCGCGAGGTGGATTTGGTACGTCAGCCATTGTCGATTCTTCGGTAGATTCCGATAACGGGATATCAGGAAATTTAGTCGGAGGAAGATTATTGAGAGATCGGTATTCTTGAATTCGGCGTCTTAATCTTAAGTAATGCTCGATATCGTTAATTTGTAAATGCAAAGGCTCGTTTTGAGAACGAGTGTTTGGCATACAACAAAGGGAAATATAAAAAGTTGCCTTAGTCTAGACAGCGTTGTTTTCATATTACACTAGTGACTAAACTAAAGTCCCCGGCAACGGCGCCAAAAACTTGATGTGTCTGCGATCGACCTAATGTCTAACGGTATCTTAACTGCAAGCGCACAGCCTATCGCGGTAGTAATAAAAGATTGTCGAATCCACAGGGACTTTGTAATCACTCTAGTGCGGGAAAGTAATGCTAGTTTAGCTAAGGCGGAAATTGTCACGTTTGGTTTTGGGAAGGTTAAGGAAGGTAAACTAATTGATTTTAAAGTAATTATAAAATGAAATGGTCGGTATGCAATAGAGTCGACCTAAAGGATCTAATCGGACCTAGGCATATAAGGATGGTCAACTTGGTTTATCTGTAGAATTAATCAGTTTAAAAACCCTCAACTCACACTTTCATGGTCTTATCTCGGATTATACGTCTAAAGCCCTATACCTGCTTTCGCTAGCCTATAAGTGTTTAGAAGTATTTTTTGGAAACTTAATTAATTCTAATTTGGTTTAAAGCGCTTTCACTGTATTTAAATCAAATGCCTAACTTTAGCTATCCGGTTAAAAACCTCACACTTTCGTGGTCTCGATCTAACCTATTTACTCTTCTTACTTTCGTAACAAAGGTTTTATTTGTAAGCATAAAAAGTTATAACCAGAGTTAAGTTGATTAAAGTTTTAGCCTAAGTTTGATCAGATGCCTACTGTCTCTTACTATCCCATACCGACGCTAAAGGTTTAGCTAGCCATGGAAATTATAATGAACGTACGGGAAATAAAAACAAACAAATATAGATTGGACATTATAAATAATAAATTAAACTTGCATTAATTAATTAAAAGGTATGTAATACAATTGCAAAATAGAAACCTGAAAATAAAGCCGATACTTCAATCCCTCTTCCACAAATCGGAAACTCGGACTTGGTATCGGTAATATGACAAATTCTGAGGCTTGAATAATAAATCCTAAACTATAATAATAATTTCCTGATGTTGGAAATTATTATTTGGGCAATGAAATTAAAAGAACGGAAATAAACGAATGCAGAAAAATAACAACTGAAGGAATAATGGGTTTGATTTCGGCAGAGCTTCCGCACAAGTAAACTGTAAAATGCTCCGTCCCTCTAACGTTGAATGTTGAGGTATTTATAGAGGAATGAATTTGGCAGTTGGCTTGAAGACTTGTCACGAAGCTTTCCTTAAAAATCTCCATATATGTAGGAACGTGGGTAGTTGAGGAAGAAGTGGTGAACGTGGGGTTTGGCTGGAGAGAAATCAGGAGTTTGAAAACTCCTTCTGTTTTGCTTTGCCACGATCTGCACTTTCAAATAACTGGTATGCGCATTACGGTCGTCACTGAGACGTTACGAGCAGGTTTGGTGTTTCTCCGTGTTACGGTCGTGGCAGATGTGTTACGGTCGTAACACGCTTCATGATGGCTTACGGTCGTGGCAGATGTGTTACGACCGTCACAGCTACAAAATCTGTAATTCTTGACAGATTTATCTTTTTCTTCTATTCTTTTGATGCTTTCTTGCATTGTTTCATGTTTTCTTCTGTTTTGAGCTGAGTTATGAATACCTGCAAAAAGTAATGACAAACTCGAAATATTCGGGAGTTAATCGGGTCAAAATAATACAGAACGGGTAAATTTCATGGAAAATAAACGATATAATTTCGTGTTATCAACAATCTTCTCTTGTATGGAGACGGTGAACCACAATACTTGTATACAGTCCCGACATGTCTTCATAGGACCAGGAGAAGATCTCAACATATTCATTCAACAGCTGAACTAGACGCTCTTTGACACTTGGCTTCAGGTTAGCACCCACTTTAACTTCTTTTCTGTCTTCAGTAGTTCCCAAATTGATAGTCTCTAGCAACTCTTCATGGGGCAGAATAGCCCTTTCCTCTTGTTGCTAAAGTCTATCTAACTCTCCAGGCACTTCACAGTCTTCATCAACTTCGTACTCGGCATGATTGACCAAATCTTCAGAGTCACCGAAGGGCAAAGCAGAATGGTCACCCATGGAATTCGGAGTGGATGGGTACCTGCATTTTGTGAGTGTGGGTGTGTGTAAGGGATAGCCATCCTTAAACAAAATAAAATGTAAAAGGAAAGAAAATGAACACAACAGTTTTTAGATGAAAACGTCCATGATTCATTAAAAATGGCATATGAAAATGAAGAATCAAAACCCTTACAAATGGACCTATATGCCCCGGGTAAGGCATAAGGCGAAAAGAGTGTATGAATTGTTTAATTATTACAGACCAAACAGGAAATGTTCAAAGATAAATTACTGATTGATGTTAGTAATGGGAACGAAGTCTTTCGCCTCCCAGTTGCTTAATCCTCCTTCAATTGTTGGAAAGATCCAATCTTCAAAGTTGCCTTCTTCATTATCATCTTCCAAAGCATGAACTCCATGGTGAGTGATTTTTTAGGGTGGTCCTACAGCCCGGGAGCGACACACAGCTTTCTGGCCTGCAGCAGTGAAACCCAATCTGAACTTGTCCGTCTTGTAAGGAAAGTCTGGCAATTGCCCCCATGCTATACTTCCTCCTTCTTTGATTACAGCCTCTGCATCTTTAAGGGATGACATTCAGGACACAGGCTTGGTAGGCATATCAGTCATTGTCTTTGCTACTGTGACTTCAGGAGAAACCTCTTCAAAGTGTTGGAAAGGTGTTTCTATGAATTCGCCATCTAACTCCACATAGCGGAAAGAGTTAAGGTGACTTATCATATACTCCTCCTCACCATGAACCGTTATGATCTTACCCTAAACTGGATATTTTAGCATTTGGTGTAGAGAAGAAGTGACTGCCCCAGCGTTGTGGATCCATGGCCTTCTTGTAATATGGTAGGAGAACTGACTTGAGGTTTTGTGTTTTGTGTTCGCAAATGTTTCGGTTTAGCAAGAGTCACCATCGACTTTTTATTTTATCCTAAGGAAAGGTCAAAAAGCACATGAAAGACCTTTGAGATGTTTTCTTGGGTTCGGGGAGTAGATTATGAAAAGGGAAGGTGCAAGCACCCTTTTCATCTATGGTTATCCATGGGCTCTTAGTTACTTGTTTAGATCACTTGCTTTTGCTTTTCAATTGTTTGAAATGGTGCTTTGTGTGTGTGGTTTTGAAAATGCTTTGAAAAAGAGGCCATCGTTGTGGCAACCTTTGTAATGATTCTTGTTTGAATGTATACAAAGGTGTTTTTGTCTTTTGAAAAGATTTCAATGTTTGAAAGTTTGATTTGGATAATGTTTTGTGTTGTGAAGTGTGTTTGAAAATAGCAAGGATGTTTTTTCAAGCTTTTTGATCAAGTAACTAAGAGCTATCTACCATATTTTACTCAAAGATCTTTCCTAATGTTTTTAACCCTTTTCACAGTGTTGTTTCACCATTGCATTTGGTGAGCAACCTTGTATTAGGATGTTTAACGGGACAGGTGCGGGTCATCGTATAAACCATGATAGCAATCGTGTCGAGTATCTTTGGCAATTTTTTTGAGGGACTTGATCATTTTTGTTTAGGCAACCAAGATAGCATCATCGACCCTAATTCTCTAATCATGGCATAATTGAAAGCGTAAAGTGCGAGAATTAAAATTCTAAGCTATTACAACATGATTATGGGGATGGGGGTACAATCTTTGAATGGGGGTATTTGACAAGAAATATAAACCCTAATTTACTATTACATCCAAATTGAATTCAAATGCATAAATAATAAATGGATAATATTTAAATGAACAAAAATAAAAATATATATCAAATAATATGAATTATGCAAAAAAGGTTTTTTGTTTATTTATGCATGTAAAAATATTTAATGTAAAAAATAAATAAATAAATAAAAGATTAATTTCATTTGCTTTAGGGTAAAACCCTAATTTCTTTAAGAAAATAAATACATTATATTATTTATATAAAATAAAATATATTAATATATGTAAAAATAAAATATTCTTAGAAAAAAAGTATTTTTTAGTATAAATAAAAATAAAAGTAAAAATGTAATATTTTGTATATTTTTTTTATTCTAGAGTATTTAATAAAATAAAAAGTATATATTTATATATATATATATATATATATATTAATCAAATTAAATATGTACAATATAAAATAAAATATGTACAAAAATAAAATATATTTAGGAAAATATTTTTAGTATGAATAAAAATAAATAACAAAAATAAAAGTATAAATTATATATATTTTTCAAGTCTTAATAAATAATATGAAAATATTTTTGAGCATTTTTTATATTTGGAAATAAATAAACAAAATCAGAAATGAAAACAAAAATGCAAAAATATAGAAATACTAGAAATTGGGCCAGGGGTGCAAAAAGGAAAAGAGGGGGTGTCAAGAGTGAGCCAGGCCAAGCCCAGCCCACCATTTCATCTTCAACCTCCAGATTTTGAAAAAAATGCGCGCGCCTGTACAAACTTGGACATCCTGCATATGAGCTCTATTGTAAAAACTCACAACATCAAACTTGTAGAGAATTTCAAGACGATTCCAACCATATAAACAACTTGTCTTAACTCTCAAAGACCAGAGAGAATTTCTCTGGTCCTAAAATCTGACCTAGTTTTTTCAGCATGTTCATGGATGAAATTCTCCTAGCACACTTAATATAAATGAAAACTGAGCATATGTATAACTTCATGGCAATGAACACTACATTTTTTATTCACAAACCTAAGGCTAAATGTTCCTAATAGAGAGATAGAAAGTGGAGAAAAACTTGTTTCAGTTGGATTCGTGTAGGGCAATATAGTGCTTTTCAACAAGGCTTGAGATGTCTGGTAGCTTGCTTGAACTTCACTTGACCTTCTCCAATAGCTAGCTTGCCTTGAATGTCCTTGAATCAGCCTATAGAACTCAACCTGCACAAGCTCGAAATGAAAATGGTGAACACTGTAAATGGAGTTACAGTTGGTGTTTGAGGTTTGGGATATCTTGGGTGAGTTGAATGAAATGTGTTTGAAGCAACTTGGGGCAAAACGCATGAGCCAAATGAGCTATCTAACTCAAGTTGCAGAACCTACCCTGTTTTTTCCAAAGGAATGTGATTTCTGGCTATGGGGTGTTTAGAGGCTCAAGCAATCGTGTTTCTAGCTCAAAGGGGTGTCAGAAAGATGTTCAAACTGTTTGCATAAGTTGGTATTGGCTGGTTTTCAAGTTCTAAGGTTTTGGACAAGTTTCTTGTTTTTGAAGTAAGAATGTGGAAGTTGTTTTTACAGGCCTGTACATGCTATCAAATATGCTTGCATACTTTGCTCTTGGCCCCTCCAACTTGTGGATTTGATTTTCCCTCTGAGATATGGACCAATGCTCAAGGGATAGTGGTTTGACATAAAGCACATTATGGCAAAAATGGAAATGTGCCTTTTTCTACTTAGGGCTTAATCTTGTGTATAATGTCCAAATGACCAAAACAAAAGCTTAGACTGATGGATTTGCATTTAATTATGGAGTTTGAAGTGGTTTAGAGGCTTGTAAACTAGTGTAAGGCATGCTGACTTGAAATTACAACTTGCATGAACATGAATATGCCATGGATGAAAAGTGAGTTTTTGCCAACTTCAAGCCTTCGATTCTCCCTAACCACAAATGTGTTTGAGGAGTTCTTGGACAACTTGGAAAGCTTGCAACATTCTCTATAATCCATATTTGAAATGCAACTTGATATTCCAAGTGAAACAATGTGAAAAATGGCCAAGAAGATAGGTCAAAATCCTGCCTAAACTAGGGCAAAATTTCACTAAGTTAAAAGTTTTAGGGACCCTTGTTCCAAATATCATAACTTGATATCCAAGCTTCTTTTGAGAAAACTTTATGAATAAAAGTTGTAGAATTTGTGGAGGACTAAAACTTTCATGTTATAGGTTTTGTTTGAATCCATTTGCATCATGGTGAAAATGTGGGGCAAAGTTAGGAAAAATTAAGAAAATTTCATAACTTAGAAAATTTCTAAGTTATGAAAATTTTCAACTTTAAACCCTAATTTGCAATTTTGGGTTTCTTGATGAACAGGTTTCATAATTTGACATATCTTGATGAAAAATGACCCTTGGCACTTGATTTTGACCAAAAAGTCAAAGTTTGACTTTTCAGTGTACAGTCAAATTTTGATCAATTGACTGAAAAATTCATCTGTCAATCCCATGCATTTGAGATCTTTTGAACTTGTTGAATAAGTCAAGATAATTTGATTGAGTCCTTGAGTCCATGTTTAAACCTAATTTGCCATTGGCTAGGTCAAAAAGTCAGAAATTGCCTTTGTACAGTCAAAACCCTAAAAATGACCATTTTGCCCTTTTGGTGATCTGATCAAATTTCTTGTGGAGTTGTGGTCCAAACTTGATCCAATGGTTCATATGAGTTCATAATGTTGATGTGGGTTAAAATTCATGAGTTTTGACTGTAAATTGGCCACAATTGACTTTTTCCCCAATACAGCTGATTTCTAGGTCAACTGTCCAATTGACTGGGCACAAATTTGATTCAAGGCTTGAAATTTGGTATGGACAAAATCATGAGTCCAATATGAAGTATGAAAGTCAATTTGAGCATTGAAGGTCCAAAAATCCTTGTGCAAACTCAAACCCTAGTTTAGGTCATCAGTGCAAGGAGATGTCTTGAGCAGAGGAAACCCTAGCTTGATCTTGAGTTCCAAGAGCCTTATGATGAGAAATGTTGATAAAATGAGAGGGAAAATTTTGGGGTACAACAGTTTCCCCTGTTCAATCTTCTTGAACCTGAAGAGTTAGATTGGCAAGTTTGCCTTTCGTGACTCGAAGGTAAAAGAGGATTGGACACTAGAGTGCCCGTAAATTTGCACTCATCAAAATGTAGCTGAGGGAATGGGCTTAAAGATGCCATTTGGAAATGGTAGAATCTTGCTGGAGATGGGCTTAGAGATTCCATCCAAAACTTGTTTGTTGAAAATCAGTAGAATGAACATCAGAATGGTATCCGTATTTGGAATGTATCTGAGTTATATCTGGAGACTGGGTTCGTATGAGCAAGGGAATGAAGTCCGTGTCTAGAGCGTATCCGAGCTGTAACTGTATTTGGTTCTTGAATGAATATCAGAACGACTGCCGTGTCTAGAGTGTATCTGTATTCTGAATGGGTAACAGAGAAACATCTGTGTATGGAGCATCTATGTGCTGAGGATAAATTCTGAATGAGTGACAGAATGGCAACCGTGTCTGGAGCGTATCTGGACTGTATCTGAAGTTGAGATCTGTATGAGTAGCAGAATGACTTCCGTGTTTGGAGTATATTCGTACTGTAACTGGGATCCGGACAAGTGACAGAATGACTTTCGTGTCTGGAGTGTATCTGAACTTGAAGTTGATAGTTGAATCTGAATGAGAAATAGAATGGCCGACGTGTCTGGAGCGTATCTAGTTTGTATTTGATTGCTGAAGTCTGAATGAGTAATAGAATGACCGCCACGTTTAGGGTGTATCCATACTGTATGTTGACTTGAAATTATGAATGACTAATAGAATGACCGCCGTGTCTGGGGGTGTATCCATACTGTATCTGAAATCTCTGAATAGTTGTTAACGATAGCTTTTTAATCTTATCCTAAAAAGGGTAGAATATTAGCTAAAGCACAAAGTTATGTTGCATGATATGTATGACGCAATAAAATGTGTTCCATCAATGTTTATGATATATGAATGTAATGGATGTGCATGTAAGCTGATTAGCTATCTTGCTGAGGAAAATAAATCCTTGATAGCTGGAGATAATGAAATCTTTGACTGCTGTCGGGGAAAGTAAATCCTTGACCGATGCTGGGGATTCCAAAAATCTTTGATTGTTGAAGATGAGAAAACCTTGTTGATTACTCTTGGGGATAGAAAATCCTTGGCAACCTGCGGGGATTATCAAAACTTTGACAACTTCTGTGGGGATGTGAGAATCCTTCATGACTTTCCTGGGGAAATAAGGAAAAATTTGACGACCTCTACTGGGGAATTAAAACCTGGGAGGCTTCAAATGGAGAAACGGGAACTAGAATCTTCGCTCTGTCGGGAAATAACTCTGTGGGGAGAGTGTTTATTCTGCCGGGGAAATCAGGAGCTTGGGTTGTACGCCAATCTACTGAGGATTCCTTATCTTGTGGAGAATTCTGCTGGTGAATCGGAGGAAGTTGGATAGTATTCCACCGGGGTTTAAGATTTGAAGTTTTGGACTCCACTGGTGATGAAAGTTTAGAGTATTCTGGCTCCACTGGGGATTAGAAGTTTTTTAGAAGCTTAACTCTGATGGGAATTTTGAAGTTTAACTCCGCTGGGGATATGTACTTCAAGGTTTTAGCTCTGTTGAGGATCTGAATGACATATTGTAGGGGATTTCTTCTGGAATAGCCTAAAGACGTTTTCCTATACTTTCGACCTATCAGTAATTATCCTTTCTTATTTTGTTTTATTTGTAAGCAGTGATTATATTCAAATGCATATGCCTTTTTAACAAACCATTGGGCGTTTTCAAATAAACATAAGTGTAAAAGGAAAGGAAAGGCAAGCAAATTTCTGCACTTTGAAGTATCTTTGTATTAACTTTTATAAGTATCTTTGTACAAAGGAGACAGACATCCTAGTAAGAGAATGTTGTCGAAAAATTGAGAAATATTTTATACAAAGAAAGATGGCTATGTGCAACAATTCCATGGGGTTCCTATTCTGCTATAGCCTTCACAAATCTGAGTATCTTGTCTATTCGTTGCTTCGTCCGCGGGTGATTGGATTGATCATAATCTTGGAGTGTTGGTCGTAAAGAGATTGTCCTTAAAGTGATCCGACGAGACATAATCATACCCTTTAATTCCCTAAATTTTGTCTGGACCGCCCTTTCGGGTTTTTGATCCACCGGTGTGATACGGTGGGAGAGAACTGACTGTTTTTTGGAATGCTGGTTTGCGTTTTGCGTTTGTTTTTGCAAAATGTCGCGGTAAGCAAGAGTCGCCACCGTCTTTTATTTTATCCAACAAGGAAAGGAAAAAAAGCACAGAAAAATTCCTTTTTCGAGATGTTTCTCGGGTCCGGGGGGTAGATTATAGAAAGGGAAGGTGTTAGCACCCTTTCTATCAGTGGTTATCCATGGGCTCTTAGGTACTTGCTCATAATGTTTTCAAAATTTGCTTTTCTTTGTGTTTGTGGGTTTGAAAAAGTTTTTGCTTTGAAAGGTGTAAGTGCGAAAAGTTTTTGTTTTATTTTGAACGAGCAAGTACTTAAGAACCATCTACCTACTCGAAAAAGGAATTAATCTGTGCTAATGTCCTTTAGACAATGCTATCCCACTATTGATGAGTAGGTAGCATCATCGTTGGAGTTTTAAGGGTCAATTCGATTAAGGGACGTGCGGTCACTAAAGCAATGTTAGGACGCCTTAGCGGTAACCCTAATGTCTAAGATCATTTTTCCGAGGCAACCGTTTCGAGGCAACTATGATCTTTGGACAAGAGGGCGACCTCTAAAACTTCCTATACTCAATGACCACGTACGAAGGCAACCAAGTGAGGTGTACCCTAAGAGTGCGCGTGTGCGAGTGTGTTGTTTTCAGTTAATTTCATCTTTGTACATGTTAATGGTTATCTATGTTGATTTTAAGTTAAACATTCGATCTTGTCATACATTCCCTATTATCAAACATCTAACAGTTTATAAGTTGCGGAAATTAAATTGTGGAATTTAAACTAACTATTACAAGGCGTCGGGTATTTACATCGCCAAAAGCAACCCTTGAAATTAAAATGCGGAAAATAAATAAAGCGATAAAAATATTTAAAGTCCTATTAAACTATTACATTCCAGGAAACAGATACAATGTTGAGACAAAATAGATCGCGTGCAAGAAACTAAATCGGGCGCAAGTTCTAGGATTTTGACCCATTAGTTATTAAAGAAAAGATTTTTTTGGTTTGTTTTTGAATTAAAAAAGAATTAAACTAAGTTAATTACTGAATTAATAAATAAATAAATTAATAAAAATATTTTTGGGTTTTTGATTTTATTAAGAAAAAAAGTTTGATTGGTTAGTTAGCAATAAAAATAATTAATCAAACAAATAAATAAAATAAATAAAAAGAAATAAATAGAAAGACTTATGGGGGTTTTGGGCCTAATTTGGAGGTTTATTCATCAATTCAGAGGCCCAATAGGCGTTGGCCTGGTTGACCTTTCCTGATTCCCTACGCGTCCGTTAACTCAATCCCATGGTGGACATCCCATCTGGACCATCAGATTTGGCCTGGGGCCATCTGTCCATTGATTGAATGAGGGAGTTTGATGCATCACGCGCTGGAGTTTACACTGGATAGCCCGTGAAAAAATAATAACAATGCAATATGGGGGACCTGGGATTCGAACCCAGGTCCTGTTGATCATTGAACACGCGTCTCTACCACTCAGCCATTGTGCGTTAGTTGTTAATGGATTAATCAACAATAATATTATGGGAAAACACACTAATATGCCAGAAATAAAAAAAACAAAACGCGCCAAGTTTAAACCATCCAACCAGGGGGAGACGCGTCATCATCTTCTTCCTTCAACCCTGTAAATTTACCTCCAGATTTATATCTGCAGCTAAATTCGTGTGTACATCCTAAAATCCATTCTAGTCCATGGAAATTGATTCCAAGCACATGGTTGAATTCGTCTAGGCCTCCTGAACAAACCTATATCCCTCTTGATTCTTGATTTTGCCTGTAAAAGAAATACCCAAAAAAAACAAACCACAAACCCTAGATTCGGCTATGGGGTTACAGGCCAGATAAATGCAATTGGCTAATGCAGAATGCTTGTAAATTGGACGATAATCATGAATATGCAAAGATTTTGTAAGAAAAGTGCAAGAATAGGGATATGCGTATTCAAACGAAAAGCATTTTTTTGAGACACTTACAGAGCTTTTGTGCGCGTATGGAAACTGGTTTTGGATTGGTTTTGCTTCAGGGATTGTCCAGCAATTGATTAGTGTGGAGTTTTGCTTCTGAATTGGCCTCCAAGGATGATTTCAGTTTTGCACTTTTTGTCAATTTTTGCAAGTTTGCTTTTGGTGTTCTAGCAGTCTCTAGCCCTCGCATTCGTGTGCTTTCACTTGTATAAGTAATATGCAATGCATTAGGTCAACAAATGTGGGTTGAATCCTTCCAAATTAATGCCTTGAGATTGGATTTGATCCTCCATTGAAAGCTTGCCTATTTTGTCCAAAATCCAATCTTTTTGCACATGGAATGTTTGATACGAATTTGATACACTTGATGATGATGATTCAATCCTGAAATAGCCAAAAAGAGATCAAATAATCAATGTTTGGATTTTATTTGATTTAAATTGATTTAAAATGAAATGATTCATTAAAAAATCAAATTAAATAATGAAATTGATAAATGGTCACAAGGCTGAAGCTAGGACACGTGTGTAGTGTGACAACATCAAATCAAGTGGAAAAGAATGGGCCCATTTGACAAAATTTGAAGTTTTGGGGATAGTTGACTTTTGGCAATTTTGCAAAAATGCCCAACTTCAACAATGCATAACTTCTTCAATTTTGAACTTTTGGAGGTGTTCTTGGACTTTTTAGAAATCTTGAGATGTCCTCTAACCAAAACTTTTGATATCATCTCATTTTTATATTCCATGCTCAAGTTATAAGCTTTGTAAAAAAAGGTGTTTTTCTTGACTTTCAAAAATGACCTATAATGTCCCAATTTATAACTTCTTGTGAGTGCATTTTCTGTTCTTGGGGTATGAAGATGGATTGTAGGAAATTGCATCCTCTTCAAAATGAGCTTTGTATGGGTCATTTATCATAAAGTATGAGAATGTTATGCTTGGTCAAAGTTGAGTTGACTTTTCCTGCAAAACCCTAATTTAGCAACTTTTGAGTCTTGATGAATTTTGAGCAATCCTTGATGAATCATGATCAACCCTTTATCAAGTGATGAAATATCCTTCAAAATGAGAATGTTGACAAAAAAAATCTTGAAGTTTGACTGTTTATAGGTCACAGTTGACTTTTGCCCTAACACAGTCGATTTTTGGACCCTTTGAGCAATTGACTGAGCAAACTCCTCTGCAAGGCTTGAAATTTGGCATGGATGATCTTGAGAACATATTAGGACATTGGGGAGAACTTGAGGTCATTTGGACTCAAATATCTTTATGCAACACAAAACCCTAATTTGGGGTTGACTGCCTTAGGAGATAGCTTGTCTGTCCAACTCTTGAGCAATCTTGAGATACTTGGAGATTTTTATTGCAATGTTTTGAGAGATATGAGAGGGAAAATTTTGGGGTGCAACAGCTGCCCCTGTTCAATTTTCTTAAACTTGAGGATGCAGATTGGCTTTCGGGCCTTTCGTGATCTGAAGGTGGAAGATGATTGAACACTAGAGTGCCCAGAAATTTGCACTCGCCTGAAGTGGTATCGGCCTTGTGATATCGAGAATGGGATTACATATGCCATTTGGGATATTGTTGATAGGTGGTCTGAACTTCAGCTGAAATACGAATCATGGAGATCTTATCGTCGATCTGACTGAACCATAGAAAGTCTTGGATTAACTTTGGCTGGATACGAATCAGAAAAATCTTAGGGTCGATTTAACTGAACCAGACGAAAGTATTAGAATATCTTCAACTAGAATATGAATCAGGGAGATCTTAGGGTCGATCTGACTGAACCAGAGAAGGTCTTGGATTAACTTTTACTGAATCGGCATTAGAAAAATCTTAGGATCGATTTAACTGGACCAGACGAGAGTCTTGGAATATCTTCAACTGGAATACGAATCAGGGAGATCTTAGGGTCGATCTGACTGAACCAGAGAAAATATTGGATTAACTTTGACTGGATCGACATCATAAAAATCTTAGGATCGATTTAACTGGACCAAACGAAAGTCTTGGAATATCTTCAACTGGAATACGAATCAGGGAGATCTTAGGGTCGATCTGACTGAACCAGAGAAGGTCTTGGATTAACTTCGGTTGGATCGGAATCAGAAAAATCTTAGGGTCGATTTAACTGAACCAGATAAAAGTCTTGGAATATCTTCAACTGGAATACGAATCAGGGAGATCTTAGGGTCAATCTGACTGAACCAGAGAAGGTCTTCGATTAACTTTGACTGGATCAGCATCAGAAAAATATTAGGATCGATTTAGCTGGACCAGACAAAAGTCTTGGAATATCTTCAACTGGAATACGAATCAGGGAGATCTTAGGGTCGATCTGAATGAACCAGAGAAGGTCTTGGATTAACTTTGACTGGATCGGCATCAGAAAAATCTTAGGATCGATTTAACTGGACCAGACAAAAGTCTTCCATAGATGTAGTTTTTCTTTTGAGGGGACTACCAGGTCATACGAGTAGTCAACGGTGTTTGCTGATTCGTCTTTCCCTGAAATGGTAAAGAGTCAGTCATATGCAATGTCATGATGTATAAAATGCATGATATATATCAAGCAATGATGCTCTCAAAATAAATGAGATTGTGTGGTATGATGCGTATATGCATGTATCATGATGTATGGGAATGTAATGTTTTAGCTGGGGAAAATAAATCCCGGATAGCTGCTGGAGAATAGAGCTGGATTCTTCGTTTCCGCTGGGGATGGTGAACGAAGGTGATTGCAAGAATAAACCTGCAGGAGAGGATAACTCCGTTGGGGAATAAAGTGGTGAGAAGATTACTCTGTGGGAAAGAGATGCTCTGCTGAGGATTCCACTGATAAATTCTGTCGGGATGAATTACCGTTGTCGGTGATATTGAATATGTTGAGGATTGAATTCCTATTTATGAAAGGAAAGGGACTCCGCTGGGGATGATCTTTCAGTTGCGACTTGCTGGGGATAACCCTCTGAATTCTGCTGGGAATGATCCTTTGAACTCGGCTGGGGATATTTATTTTTGTACTCCGCTGGGGAGATTTATTTTTGTACTCCGCTGGGGATAAACTTCCAGAGTCTACTGAGGATGATGCTTCAACTCCGTTGGGGAAGCTTTTTCAGATTGTGCTGGGAAAATTTTAACTCCACTGGGGGTATCTTGTATTCTGCCGGGGAGCATTCTTATACTCTGCCAGGGAATATTAAGACTGCCGGGGATATCATACCTTTTTAGTGTTGATGGTAGATCAACTTTGCTTGGGGAGAGCATTGATGATTCGTTCATAGTTGTAAGTCTCAGCTGGGAGAGAGCTACCATTACTGTCTTACTCTGCGGGTAGTGAAGGTATCTTAGCCATATTCTTCATATGAATTTACCCGGTACCTGGAGGATAAAGCAACTATATAGTTTGGACAATTTTTATTGCCCCTGTTTCTAATATTACTCATAATCGTCTTTTGTTTCGTATGTAAACATTCATGAGCAGCAATTAATGTCAAATGCATACATCAAAAATGAACATTGGACGTTCTTTGCAAAACAAAACAGATAAAGAAAAAAAACAGTTTGAAATTTCTCTGAAAGTGAATTGTATTGATTTTGAAGTTTGGCCTGTAAATAGACGTTTTTGTACAAGAGGTTGACGTCCTAGTAAGAGAACGCCGCCGAACAGATAGAATTTACACAAATTGTGAAAACAAGACAGCTATGTGAACAATCCCACTGGGTTCCAAGTCTGCTATTGCTTTTATGTCCTCGAGCATCTCATCACTTTGCTACTTGGTTGAAGGTAGATCAGATTGGTTAGTGTCATCCGAGCTTAATAGTTGATACCGAAGTCTGGATGCAAGGTGATCCAATGAGACATAGGTTTATGCTTTGATCCCTAATTTTTGCCTGGACCGCCCTTTCGGATTTTCAGTCCACCGAGATACCCTTTTTTGCCCAAGCCGCCTTTTCAGGTTTTCGAATCGCCGGGTGTACATATTTTTTCCATTTTCATCCCTTATTTTTGCCCGAACCCTTTTGGTTCGCCGGGAAGCCCTTATTTTTACCTAGGCCAATCAACCTAGCTGGTCTTTGATTATGCGTAGTATCTTTTCACTATGTCTGCATTGACGGGGTGAGGAAGGTCGTCACCATCCATGGTGGTTAGAATCATAATTCCTCCTGAGAAAATGTTCTTAACCACAAATGACCCTTCATAAGTAGGGGTCATTTGCCCCTAGGATCACCTTGAGGTAAGATAATGCGTTTGATGACCAGGTCCCCAACTTGATACTCTTGTTGTCTGACTTTCTTGTTAAATGCCTTAATCATTCGCTTTTGATACGTTTGACCATGACAAATAGTAGTAAGTCTCTTTTCATCGATTAGGTTCAACTGATCAAGTCGGGTCTGAATCCAGTCATCTTCGCTCAAACCTGCATCCTTCATGATCCGAAGAGAGGATATTTGAACTTCAATGGGCAAGACTGCCTCCATGCCATATACCAAGGAATAAGGTGTTGCCCTTATTGATGTTCGCGCCGAGGTACGGTACCCATGAAGAGAAAATGGTAACATCTCGTGCCAATCTTTATATGTCACTGTCATCTTCTGCACGATCTTCTTAATGTTCTTATTAGCCGCTTCAACAGCCCCATTCATCTTCGGCCGGTAAGGAGAAGAGTTGTGATGCTGTATCTTGAATTGCTCGCAGAGTTCGGTGATCATCTTATTGTTGAGGTTGATACCATTGTCCGTAATGATCCTCTCTGGTACACCATATCGACAGATCAGATTGTGCCGAATAAACCGTGCCATGACATTCTTGGTTACAGTAGCGAAGGAAGCTGCTTCAACCCATTTAGTAAAGTAATCAATAGCTACCAGGATGAAACGGTGCCCGTTGGATGCCGTAGGTCTGATCTCGCCGATCATATCAATGCCCCACATTGCAAAATGCCAAGGAGCTGTCAAGACGTTCAGAGGAACTGGAGGTATGTGCACCTTATCAGCATAGACCTGGAACTTGTGACATGTCCGAGAATGCTGATAACAATCGGCTTCCATTGTGGACCAATAATATCCTGCCCGTAGGATTTTCTTTGCCATGGTGTGTCCACTGGAATGAGTTCCGAAAGTACCTTCATGTAAATCTGCCATGATCCTTTCTGCTTCATTCTTATCCACACATCGTAGTAAGGTTGAATCATGGTTACACTTGTAGAGTATACCATTACTGATGAAGAACTTCACCGCGAACCTCCTCAGAAACTTCTTATCATTAACAGATGCACCCTCAGGATATTCCTGAGCCTCAAGATACCTCTTTACTTCGTGAAACCAGGGCTTTTCTATTACCTCTTCAGTCTCAATATCACAACAATGCGCAGGTTCGTCCAATCTCTCAATGATAATTCGGGGAGCTTCGTTGTCCCAATTGACTTTGAACATGGAAGACATCGTTGCTAGCGCGTCCGCCAACTGATTCTCCTCTCTAGGGAAGTGTTCAAAGGTGATCTCCTCAAAATGTGGAAGCAATGTCAACACATACTCCTTATAAGGAATAAGATTTGGGTGTTTCGTATCCCACTCCCCTTTGATCTGACTGATCACGAGAGCGGAATCTCCGAAGACACTTAGAAACTTAATCCTTAGGTTAATTGTTGCTCGAAGACCCATGATGCATGCTTCATACTCTGCCATATTGTTGGTGTAGTTGAAACACAGTCGGGCGGTAAACAGAGTATGAGAGCCTTTAGGAGATATGATCACAGCGCCAATGCCATTACCCAAAGCGTTCGAAGCTCCATCAAAGTACATAGACCATCGGGATCCCTCCTCAAGTCCTTCATCCGGTCCAGGTGTCTCACAATCAGTTACCAACATGATACTCTCATCCGGAAATTCAAAGTTCATAGACTGGTAATCATTCACTGCCTGATGTGCCAAATGGTCTGGCAACACACTTCCTTTGATTGCCTTTTGGGTCGTGTACTAGATGTCATACTCAGTCAAGATCATCTTCCATCTCGCTATTCTTCCGGACAATGCAGGCTTTTCGAAGATATACTTGATTGGATCCATCTTTGATATCAATAGAGTAGTGTGAGTCAACATATACTGTCTCAACCGGCGTGCAGCCCATGCCAAAGCGCAACAAGTTTTCTCGAGCAACGAGTATCGGGTCTCGCAGTTGGTAAACTTTTTGCTAAGGTAATAAATAGCATGCTCTTTTCGACCAGACTCGTCATGCTGACCCAGCACACACAGCATTGAGTTGTCGAGTACTATCAAGTATAAGATCAGAGGTCTCCCTTCAACTGGAGGCATCAGAATAGGTGGCTTCTGGAGATACTCTTTGATCCTTTCGAAAGCGGTCTGGCATTCATCGTTCCAATGTACCACTTGATCTTTCTTCAGCAGCTTGAAGATTGGCTCACAAGTAGCAGTCGGGTGCGAGATGAATAGGGCAATGTAGTTCAGACGTCCCAGAAAGCCTCTGGCTTCTTTCTCTATTCTGGGAGCTGGCATTTCCTGTATAGCTTTCACCTTTGCAGGATCCACTTGAATACCTTTATCGCTTACGATGAAACCCAACAGCTTACTAGACCTCACCCCGAAGGTGCACTTGTTCGGGTTTAACCTCAGCTTGTATAACTTCAACCTGTCAAATAGCTTCTGAAGGTGGTCAAGGTGTTCCTCCTCAGTCTGGGACCTTGCAATCATATCATCGACGTATACCTCAATCTCATGATGGATCATGTCATGAAACAAAGCAACCATGGCACGCTGATATGTTGCCCCAACATTCTTCAATCCAAAAGGCATGACCTTGTAGCAAAAGGTACCCCACTGAGTAACAAAATTTGTCTTCTCCATGTCTTCGGGAGCCATTTTAATCTGATTATAACCGGAGAAACTATCCATGAAGGAGAAGACTTTATGTTGCGCGATGTTGTCAACTAGAACGTTAATATGAGGTAGAGGGAAATCATCCTTGGGGCTTGCCCTGTTCAGATCCCTATAGTCAACACACATTCGAACCTTACCATCCTTCTTCGGTACAGGAACCATGTTGGCCACCCACTGAGGGTAAGAAGTAACTGCTAGAAAACCAGCGTCAAACTGTTTCATAACTTCAGCCTTGATTTTCTCAGACAATCTTCCTTGGTAGGCAGGCGATGAACCACAATATCGGTATCTAACCCAGGCATATCTTCATAAGACCAAGCAAAGATCTCAACATAGTCACGCATCATCTGAATCAACCGTTGCTTCACACTAGCTTCCAAATTGGCGCCGATCTTAACCTCTTTCTTGTTTATCTCTGTACCCAGATTTACTGATTGCACTGGCTCTTCGTGCGGCTGAATAACCCTTTCTTCCTGAAGTAACAGTCTTGCAAGTTCACCAGGAACTTCACAATCATCTTCACCTTTGTCTTCGGCTAAGTTGATCGGATTTTCGAAGTCAAAACTGGCAGTAGCAGAGTTGTTACCAGTGAGATCCATAGTGGATGTGGACCTACATATGTGAGTGTGTGTAAAATAGCGGTTTTGCAATATATAATAAAAGAAAGACAAGGAGCGCAAGATTTGAAATTCAAGAAACGTTCAATGCTTTTATTAATGATATATGTAGATGACACACAAAAAGCCCTCACAAATGAAGCCACGGTGCCCCGGGTAAGACACCGGGCCGTAGAGTTTAAAACATTGTCTGTTACATATTCAAAACAAAAAGTTTCATTACTGGGTAACAAAAAAATAGGGATGAAGTCCTTTGTTGTCCAGTTGCTTGGTCCATCGTCGGTCGTAGGATAGATCCAGCTGTCGAACTCAGACTCTTCCACATCATCTTCAATGGCATTCACTCCCTAATTACTGATGAACAAGGGAGGTCTTCCGATCCGTGCATTCTGAACAGCCTTCTTAGCTTCTGCAGTGAAACCCAAACCAAACTTGTTAGTCTTCTATGTAAAATCAGGTTGTTGTCCCCACTTTGCACACCCACCTTTCTCGACAACAACCCGAGCATCCTTGAAGGAAGCCATCTTCATAGGAGAATCTTCAACAACAGTCTCAGTTGACGCCAGTGTTTGGGGAACCTCTTCAAAATGCTGAAATGGGTTCTCAATGAACTCCCTATCAATATCTACATATCGGAAAGAGTTGAGGTGGCTCACCATGTACTCTTCCTCTCCTTGTACTGTCACAATCTTCCCTTTCACTGGGTACTTCAGCTTCTGGTGGAGCGTTGAGGTTACGGCCCCAACTTTGTGGATCCATGGACGACCCAGCAAACAAGAATAAGATGGCTGAATGTCCATCACGTAGAATATAGAGTTGAAAACCTGAGAACCAACCTTAATCGGGATATCAACTTCTCCGTGCACCATTCTCTTAGACCCATCAAAGGCCCTAACAACAATGTTGCTTGGCTTCAGCTCCAACCCTTCACAGTCCAACCAGTCTAGAGCTTTCTTAGGCAAGATGTTCAATGAGGAACCAGTATCCACTAATACATGAGCAAGAGTAGTGCCCCTGCATTCAATGGAGACATGCAGGGCATCATTGTGATTCTTCCCTTTAGCAGTCAAATCAGCGTCAGAGAAACCCAACCCATTATCAGCAGTCAGACTGGCCATGCAATCTTTAAACTGATCAGCTGATGTCTCTTGTGGTACGTGTGCAGTCTTCAGAAATGCAATCAGAGCCTTGGCATGGGCCTCTGAGTATAGCAACAGTGACAACATAGAAATCTTGGATGGGGTTTGCCCCAGCTGTTCAACTAAATTGTAATCAATCTTTTTGATGATCTTCAGAATCTCTTCCATCTATTGTCTAGAAGCTTCAACAGTAATCGTCTTTGGTGCCTCCGTCTGGGCAGGCTCATCAGCGGTCCCTTTGCCCCGAGTATTAGATGACTCGGCGACAGGGGTAAGAATAGGAACTTGAACAGGAATATTAGCAGGTACACTGGCAGGTGTAATAACAACAGGTTTTCGGGAAGTTGGCGAAGAGATATCAGGTGAGAAAAGTCTTCCACTACGGGTGACTTTAACAGGTCCAACAATATTGCTGACGTCAGTATCAGCATCCAACTCTTGTTTAACTCCATGAAAATAAACATCAGCCCCATAGTGCCAAGGGACAGCTTTATCAGAGATGTAGGGGATAGGCCCAGGAACAGTGATGATTAATGGTGCGATTCTTGGAACAGATGTAATTCTAATAGGATTTCTCTCGGAAGCCTTGGAAGAATTGTCGAAAATGGTGACAATAGAAACTTCTTTAGTAGGGACTAAAGGAACAACAATCTTCTCAAACATAATTTCTTTACTATCCATCAGGCGTTGGACACCTGACTTCAAAAGATGGCAACCGGTAGGCAGGATATAACACATACGGCAACTGTTGTACCCCAAAATTTTCCCTCTCATGTTTTCAAAGGTCTTCCCTTACATGGTTGGTCACAAACACTTGCCTAACGAAAATAAAGTTTTTTGAAGATGAACAAAGTGTCTTTCGATTGGCATATGGGAAAAGTCTTCGATTGGGTATCCAAAATCCTTCGATACAGGCTTGACTCACCAGTCTTCGATTAGGCATTTGGCACTCTTCGATCAGGCTTTGATTAGTAAGTTTCGATTAGGTGTTTGGAACCCTTCGATCAAGCTTTGGTCTGCAAGTCTTCGATTGAGCGCTGGACCCCCTTCGATCAAGTCAATTTCACAATGCTTCGACTATGCATTAACTACTCCAGGCTTACCTTTGACTCACGAGGCAAGAATCCCCTACAAGTTCGTTTGAATTCACAAAGGAAAAGGCCCCTCGACTTGCCAGCACACCAGGCAAGAGGCTCATTCGAAGAACATGTAAATGGCTCATTCGAAGAACATGTAAAATCCATTCGAAGGAGGCAAATCAAGACCAATCGAAGAGCAGGGCCTGAAGGCATTCGAAAATCAGAGGTGTCCAGGTTCATTCAAGATTCCAAAGAGACATGAATATTTCAAAAAAGGAAATCTTTTAATATGTCTGATTCTTGTCTCATGGTTTTAAAGGCCTGGTTAAATGGCTGTCCCTTGCAATTTTCATGCACCCTCACACTCCTATAAATACGAGGCCAATGACACATTACAAAAGGGGACGAGGATTTGGAGATACGCTGCCCATAAACCCACCAAAGGTTATCAACATTTTCATAAGTAATCCAAGCCAAAGCAACCATTCAACAAAAGTATCCACGCCCAGAAATCCCATATCGAAGATACCCACATCTAGAAAGTTCCAAATCGAAGGTTCCAACTACTGGTAAGAGAGGGTAAAATGTCAAACCTTGTATTTACATAACACGTCCATATTTGTTGTTTCATTCGGTTTTCATTCTAGACAGAATCAAAGGGCTTGGGTTTGGAACCGGGTCATGTTTTTTGTTGCTAACACTTGCTACAGATATAGCCTGAAAAGACCCAGCGCGCGCAGGATCGATGGACCTGGGTTTCGATACCCAGGTCATGCGTTTTATTTTTCTAACATATTTTTGCAGATGCAGTGCCTCCACAGGTGATCCTTCAGGCCATTCCAGCAACACCCTTCATAGAATCGAAAGGCATCCTTCTTCCTCTGAATCGAAGCCCCCCTTCAGCCTGCAATCGAAGTTTACCCATATCCTTCACAAACCCAATCGAAGGAGTCAGGAAAGGGTGCAAATCTAAGCTTTCCCCGTCAATTATCAAGCCCAATCGAAGGCTACTCACACCCATTCCCTAGCTCAATCGAAAGAAGGCCAAAGAAGGGTGAATCGAAAGAGTCCATGGCATGGATCGAAGAAGTCTTTTCTCTTATTTATTTTTACTTTTTACTTGTCTTTCAATTTAGTTGTAATAGTTAATTAGGTCTTTACTTTTATTGCTTTATTTTCAATGGATTTGTATTTGGCTATGTAAATACCCGAAGCCTTGTAATAGCGTAGTTTAATTTTCGCACTTTAAATTCCACAAATTATTAAACTGTTAGATGTATGATATTAGGATGCATGACAAGAATGTATGATTAATTTTAAAACAGTTAGATAACCCTAAAATGTGCAAAGATAATAATCAGAAATTGAATCACTCGCACATGCCACTCCTAGGGTACACCTCACTTGGTTTCCTCGAACGTGGTCATTGAGTATAAGATGTTTTAGAGGTCGCCCTCTTGTCCAAAGATCATAAGTTGCCTCGAAATGGTTGCCTCGGATAAAATGATCTAAGACATTAGGGTTACCGCTAAGGCGTCCTAACATTGCTTTAGTGACCACACGTCCCTTAATCGAATTGACCCGAAAACTCCAACGACGGTGCTACCTACTCCTCAGTAGTGGGATAGCACTGTCTAAAGGACATTTGTACAGATTAATTCCTTTTTGAGTAGGTAGATGGTTCTTAAGTACTTTCTCCTTTTAAAATAAATCAAAAAACTTTTCGCACTTACACCCCTTTCAAAACAAAAACTTCTTTCAAACCCACAAACACAAAGAAAAGCAAATTTTGAAAACACTTTGAGCAAGTACCTAAGAGCCCATGGATAACCACTGATAGAAAGGGCGCTAACACCTTCCCTTTCTATAATCTACCTCCCGAACCCGAGAAACATCTCAAAAAGGAATTTTTCTGTGCTTTTGTCCTTTCCTTGTTGGATAAAATAAAAGACGGGGGCGACTCTTGCTTACCGCGACATTTTGCAAAAACAAACGCAAACGCGAACCAGCATTCCAAAATAGTCAGTTCTCATTCCCACCGATCACAGAACTGGCGACTCTGCTGGGGATATTCTATAAGTGAGGTGTACCTTAGGATTAGATCACTTGTGTTTTCAATTGTATGCTTTGTATGCTTTAATTTTGTGGGCTTGTATCGGAGTTCTATAGATCCTAACCCGGATCTGGGGATACCCTTTCGGTAAGTAGCAATAAACTGTGAGGGATCTATACGGCGTAGACCGATACGGATGAAGCAGTAGCTACGTTGGTGTGGCACTTTAGTCTGTACCGATATCCCTTGTGTTGGAACAAGGAGAATATGGATCTTCTAAGGGGCCATTAAGCACCAACTGACCTTAGAACCTTAAATTGACCAACTTGGCCATAGAACAGTAGCAGTATGCTACACTCATTGAGACTAAACTCTCGCGATGATTCCGGCTGCAAGAAAAGGTTGCTAAACTAGAATTATGACCGATTGAGGGTAGTCAGTGATATTGAGATCCTCTAGAACCCGGTTACTATTTTTAGGACAGGTTTAAACCAACTGAACTGAAAGAGGGTAATGCCTAAAATCCATGCCAGCCTAAACTTAAGGTTGTTTGTGTGACTTGTGTGCCTTAAAACTTGAACTACTTGCACATTCTTGTTATCTGACAACATGAGTTCCTTGCAGGTTTTAGTTACAGTCCTTATCCAATAATTTGGATTTATCGCATGGTTTACTTACAGCATCTCACACTTGTGCTTAAACGCATATCATACACATCATAACATCATGCCTTAACATTTCTTTAACCATTTCAAGGATCTCAAGGGTCTGTGATGCAGGTTATGGTAAATCAAAAGTCTAGCAAGGGGCAAAGGGGATTTATTTTCCTCTAGCCAATGCCGTCTAGAGATCAAAACACGATAACTTGAGTCAGGGGCTATGACCCACTCGATATGGTGAGCTTGACTCTTAAAGAAGGACTCTCAGCAACATGAAGTTCCTTCAATCAAGCTACCAGATTCAGATTCTAACAGTTTCTTGTTTACCCCGCGAGATCCTTGAAAACATTGCATACATATATCATACATATCATTGCATAACAGGTCATCCAATACATGTCTCTCATGTTCTCGCTGTTTATTTCAGCAATGGCTTTCCAACCAGACAACCAAGATCTCCGGGCTCAAAACGACCAACTTCAAGAAATGTTCTTGAACCTATCCCAGGGGCAAGAAGAGATAAAAGCTCTCCTCACAAGGGGCTTAGTCCTAGGGAATCTAGGCGGCGTCAGGAATGATCAATTGGAAGGGCTACAGATTGAGTTGGCAACAATGAAGATCCAGATGATGGGACAGCTGGTGGGCCAGATGACTCTCATTCAAGACTTAGCTCAAAGACAAGAAGAGCTCAGGGTCCTCGTCAACAAGCTGCTTCAAAATAACCAAGTGGGGCAAACAACTAGGGTTGAAGATCAAATCATCGTTCAACATCCTTTGAGACAAGAAGACAAAGGAAAAGCTCCTCAGCTTGCTTCAGGGTCACAAGCCCAACATCAACCTCGCCAGCATCAACGGGGTAATCGGTGCAAGCGAAATGCATCTGGAAGACATTTCTCTGAGACTGGTATACCATCATCTCTAATACTGAAACGCTTGTTGGAGGTCAATCTGATTACTTTAAAGGATCCTCCTCGGAATCCCAACACCTCTGCTCCTGGCTATCGTCCCGATGCATTTTGTGTATACCACTCCCATAGTCTTGGACATGACACCGACGACTGTTGGACTCTGAAGAACAAGATCCAAGACTTGATTGACGGAAGGGTGCTAGAGTTCATGTCGGATGGCGAGATGAAAATCTTCCGCTGAGAATTCTCCATCTGAGATGACTAGTTCAAACTAAGAGACTTTTGTTCATTTGAATTCTGAAGTTGTATTTTTCTTTGCTTATTCAAACAATTATTATCATGTCGAACTCTTTTATTTCATTAATGCATTGCATATGTCTGTTTTGAATCAATCCATTCGTATTTCACTATATTCAAATTGCTTTTATTTTTTGTGATGATCAACTCTCGATTAAAAAATTCTAAGCCTTTAGAGGGAGGATGACGAAAACGATACCACGATCTTTATAGTATGTTTTTGAATAGACCCCGCTGATGAGGTACATGCATTGTTTCAAATCCTAAACAATGGAGTTATAAGGAATATAATCCCTAGTCAACCCCTTTGAGCCAAAGAAGTTGGAGTTTTTTTTTTCATAAATTAAAACCCTTAATTATAACCAGGGGCATGGTAGTTCTCTCAGTTGATCCAGGTGCACAATGAATGGCATCAAAGAAGTCCTTCCGAAACAAAAGACGGTGATGGTTCCGTATAATCGTCAAGACAGGCAGTCATTATCTCTCGAAATAAAAGCCCAATAAGTTAAAACCTATGAAAGAGACTTAAGAAAAACTGGGGCATCCCGCTGACGGTAGTCACAAAAAGAAACAGTTCAGGCAAAAGACAGGGATAATAAAATCAAAAAGAGGTCCTAAAAACTCTCAACAAAAATGACAGCCTGTTCAAAAATAAATTGTCAGTATCTGAACCATCACTGGTATATCAGAGCTAAGACTCAAACAAGATCTAATGCATAATTAGCTGAGTTTAGGATCGAAGAACATCATGAAGAACGGGTGGGTACAAATAAATTTTGAGCCTTTATCATTTGTTTCTTAAACCATGAACCATGCCACATTATAACCCTTAAAAGTCCTAGCTGAGGCATGGGTTAGTTTGAAAGCATACTGTTACAAAAGGTATCCTGACTCCCGTAGGGCTTGCTGTAAATCCTGAGTTGACATCACATTTTATAAAAATTCGCTTGTTTTATTGAAAAACTGCATTTTCAAAGAACTTCAAAATAGACATAAGCTTTGCATTCTTAAAATAACATTGTTTGCATATGACTATTTGTTCAATAGCAGATAAATTTGCACGACGAATATCTAGTGAACAAAAACCTTTTCAATAAAAAGGGTCACCTCAAGTGGAAAAAACACTTCCAACCAAGGGGCACGGCATGAGCATTGTCTATCATCTGGGGCAGTCAAGTCAAGATTCAAGGAGTCTCTCAAAGATGCCAAATAGCCAGGGGCAGATCTCCATCTGAATCACTTGGGGCATTGGACATGAATTCCAGCAACGAATCTTGTATGATCAAACGAACATCTTCTGGTAGTATGGCAACACAACACTACCGACAATGACAACTCCCTACACCCTGAGAGCATGGACATAGTCAGAAAATACTGCGCATGAACAAAGACCCGCTAGGTTGACAAGACTAGGCAAAAATAAGGGCATCCCGACGAACCAAAAGGGTTTGAGCAAAAATTAGGGATAAAAACAAAAAAAGATTTGTACACCTGGCAAGTCGAAAACCTGAAAAGGCAGCTTGGGCAAGAAAGGGTATCCCGATGGACTGAAAATCTGAAAAGACAGTCCAGGCAAAAGTTAGGGACTAAAGCGTACAACTATGTCCCGTCATCTCGTCACTTGCCTACCAGAAGAAGATTTGTCATTTCAATCGGCAATTACCAAGCACCTCATAGGTTGGAATAATACTCGATCCACAAGGCCTCCGCAGGCACCTTCTCCCGCAGATACAGGGGCAGAAAAGTCTCGATGCAAAGTCATTGTCATATCCTCATTCCGCGTCCCAATAACATCTACACTCCCCACAGAGTAAGAAAAGGACAGTGGTATTAATTCTACGCAGCTGAGGCTCGCAACCACGAATGGGTCGGCAAGATTCTCCCCAAGCAGAGTTTATCTATCACCAGCACTGGAAGACTATCCTCAGTGGAGTCTGGAAGATTATCCCCAGTAGAGTCTAAAAGATTATCCCCAGTGAAGTCGCCATTGGAAAATCATCCCCAGCGGAGTTCATTCCTTTCACAAACAGTAGTTCATCCCCAGCTGAGTTTTATTTCTCTAAATCAGCAGATCTTCTAGCAGAGTATATACTCCCCACATAGTCATTTCCTCGTCAGTCCATCCCCCAACGGAGTTATTCTTTCCTGCAGGATTATTCTCCCAATCATCTTCGGTCGTTATCTCCAGCGAGTGAAACTCTTTATTCTCCAACAACAGTCAGGGATTTATTTTCCCAAACTCGGACGTACCACAATAGCATTTCATGTTCATATATCATGACGTGCGCATACATATTGCATACAAGCATAATTTCATTTATTTTGAGAATATCATCATACAATGCATGTCATGCATCATATACAATTAATCATGTACCTTTTCAGGAAAGATGGTTATCATCAACAACTTCCTGCAAGTTCAAGATTAACTCCAGAAACTAAACAGACTTTACACGGGTTCGTCACGAAGCAATCTTACACGGGTTTCTCCTAAATACAGCTTTACACGGGTTCGTCACAAAGTAACCTTACTCAGGTTCCTCCTGAAGCAACCTTACCTAGGTTTCTTCCTGGTTCAGATGCAGTTTTACCTAAACTCGTCATGAAGCAACCTTACCTAGGTTTCTTCCCGGTTCAGATGCAGTTTTACCTAAACTCCTCCTGAAGCAACCTTACCTAGGTTTCTTCCCGGTTCAGATGCAGTTTTACCTAAACTCCTCCTGAAGCAACCTTACCTAGGTTTCTTCCCGGTTCAGATGCACTTTTACCTAAACTCCTCCTGAAGCAACCTTACTTAGGTTTCTTCCCGGTTCAGATGCAGTTTTACCTAAACTCCTCCTGAAGCAACCTTACCTAGGTTTCTTCCCGGTTCAGATGCAGTTTTACCTAAACTCCTCCTAAAGCAACCTTACCTAGGTTTCTTCCCGGTTCAGATGCAGTTTTACCTAAACTACTCCTGAAGCAACCTTACCTAGGTTTCTTCCCGGTTCAGCTGCAGTTTTACCTAAACTCCTCCTGAAGCAACCTTACCTAGGTTTCTTCCTGGTTCAGATGCAGTTTTACCTAAACTCCTCCTGAAGCAACCTTACCTAGGTTTCTTCCCGGTTCAGATGCAGTTTTACCTAAACTCCTCATGAAGCAGCCTTACCTAGGTTTCTTCCCGGTTCAGATGCAGTTTTACCTAAACTCCTCATGAAGCAGCCTTACCTAGGTTTCTTCCCGGTTCAGATGCAGTTTTACCTAAACCCATCATGGAGAAACCTTACCTAGGTTCCTTCTCAGTTCAGATGTAGTTTTACCTAAACCCATCATGGAGCAACCTTACCTAGGTTCCTTCTCAGTTCAGATGTAGTTTTACCCAAACTCCTCATAAAGCAACCTTACCCAGGTTCCTTCTCGGTTCAGACACAGTTTTACCCAAACTCCTCCTGAAGCAACCTTACATAGGTTCCTCCTCAGTCCCGATGCAATTCTACCCAAACTATTCACAAAGCAACCTTACCCAGGTTCCTTCTCGGTTCAGACGCAGTTTTACCCAAACACTTCACAAAGCAACCTTACCCAGGTTCCTTCTCGGTTCAGAAGCAGTTTTACCCAAACTCCTCACGAAGCAACCTTACCCAGGTTCCTTCTCCTACCAACAATCTCCAAATGGCATCTGTAAGCCCATTCCCGACATCACAATGTTGATACTACACCATGTGAGTGCAAATTTCTGGGCTCTCTAGTGTTCAATTATCTTCCACCTTCAGATTGCGAAAGGCTCGAAAGCCAATATATATCCTCAGGTTTAAGAAAATTGAACAGGGGCAACTGTTGTACCCCAAAATTTTCCATCTCATGTTTTCAAAGGTCTTCCCTTACATGGTTGGTCACAAACACTTGCCTAACGAAAATAAAGTTTTTTGAAGATGAACAAAGTGTCTTTCGATTGGCATATGGGAAAAGTCTTAGATTGGGTATCCAAAATCCTTCGATACAGGCTTGACTCACCAGTCTTCGATTAGGCATTTGGCACTCTTCGATCAGGCTTTGATTAGTAAGCTTCGATTAGGTGTTTGGAACCCTTCGATCAAGCTTTGGTCTGCAAGTCTTCGATTGAGCGCTGGACCCCCTTCGATCAAGTCAATTTCACAATGCTTCGACTATGCATTAACTACTTCAGGCTTACCTTTGACTCACGAGGAAAGAATCCCCTACAAGTTCGTTTCGATTCACAAAGGAAAAGGCCCCTCGACTTGCCAGCACACCAGGCAAGAGGCTCATTCGAAGAACATGTAAATCGCTCATTCGAAGAACATGCAAAATCCATTCGAAGGAGGCAAATCAAGACCAATCGAAAAGCAGGGCCTGAAGGCATTCGAAAATCAAAGGTGTCCAGGTTCATTCAAGATTCCAAAGAGACATGAATATTTCAAAAAAGGAAATCTTTTAATATGTCTGATTCTTGTCTCATGGTTTTAAAGGTCTGGTTAAATGGCTGTCCCTTGCCATTTTCATGCACCCTCACACTCCTATAAATACGAGGCCAATGACACATTACAAAAGGGGACGAGGATTTGGAGATACGCTGCCCATAAACCCACCAAAGGTTATCAACATTTTCATAAGTAATCCAAGCCAAACAACCATTCAACAAAAGTATCCACGCCCAGAAATCCCATATCGAAGATACCCACATCTAGAAAGTTCCAAATCGAAGGTTCCAACTACTGGTAAGAAAGGGTAAAATGTCAAACCTTGTATTTACATAACACGTCCATATTTGTTGTTTCATTCGGTTGTCATTCTAGACAGAATCAAAGGGCTTGGGTTTTGAACCGGGTCATGTTTTTTGTTGCTAACACTTGCTACAGATATAGCCTGAAAAGACCCAGCGCGCGCAGGATCGATGGACCTGGGTTTCGATACCCAGGTCATGCGTTTTATTTTTCTAACATGTTTTTGCAGATGCAGTGCCTCCACAGGTGATCCTTCAGGCCTTTCCAGCAACACCCTTCATAGAATTGAAAGGCAGCCTTCTTCCTCTGAATTGAAGCCCCCCTTCTCCCTGCAATCGAAGTTTACCCATATCCTTCCCAAACCCAATCGAAGGAGTCAATAAAGGGTGCAAATCTAAGCTTTCCCCATCAATTCTCAAGCCCAATCTAAGGCTACTCACACCCATTCCCTAACTCAATCGAAAGAAGGCCAAAGAAGGGTGAATCGAACGAGTCCATGGCATGGATCGAAGAAGTCTTTTCTCTTATTTATTTTTACTTTTTACTTGTCTTTCAATTTAGTTGTAATAGTTAATTAGGTCTTTAATTTTATCGCTTTATTTTCAATGGGTTTGTTTTTGGCTATGTAAATACCCGAAGCCTTGTAATAGCGTAGTTTAATTTTCGCACTTTAAATTCCACAAATTATTAAACTGTTAGATGTATGATATTAGGATGCATGACAAGAATGTATGATTAATTTTAAAACAGTTAGATAACCCTAAAATGTGCAAAGATAATAATCAGAAATTGAATCACTCGCACATGCCACTCCTAGGGTACACCTCACTTGGTTGCCTCGAACGTGGTCATTGAGTATAGGATGTTTTAGAGGTCGCCCTCTTGTCCAAAGATCATAAGTTGCCTCGAAACAGTTGCCTCGGATAAAATGATCTAAGACATTAGGGTTACCGCTAAGGCGTCCTAACATTGTTTTAGTGACCACATGTCCCTTAATCGAATTGACCCAAAAACTCCAACGACGGTGCTACCTACTCCTCAGTAGTGGGATAGCACTGTCTAAAAGACATTTGTACAGATTAATTCCTTTTTGAGTAGGTAGATGGTTCTTAAGTACTTGCTCCTTTTAAAATAAATCAAAAAACTTTTCGCACTTACACCCCTTTCAAAACAAAAACTTCTTTCAAACCCACAAACACAAAGAAAAGCAAATTTTGAAAACACTTTGAGCAAGTACCTAAGAGCCCATGGATAACCACGGATAGAAAGGGTGCTAACACCTTCCCTTTCTATAATCTACCTCCCGAACCCGAGAAACATCTCAAGAAGGAATTTTTCTGTGCTTTTGTCCTTTCCTTGTTGGATAAAATAAAAGACGGTGGCGACTCTTGCTTACCGCGACATTTTGCAAAAACAAATGCAAACGCGAACCAGTATTCCAAAACAGTCATTTCTCATTCCCACCGATCACAGCAACCTTCGTCATAATCCGGAAATAAACCGGCTAACAAAAGGTTCTTCTTTACAGTCATCAAAGGGGTAGCAATATCATTCACAGAAACCACAAACGAGTCTTCATCTATAGCATTCATTCCATGCTTGGGCATAGGAGCAGTCACAACATTAGGTCTTTCGGGCGCCTCGAACTCAATTTCCTTAGCATCAATTAAGTCCTGTATTTTGTTCTTCAAAGCCCAACAATAATCTGTATTATGTCCCGGGCTATCAGATTGAAAAGCACAACAGGCATTAGGGTTATACTTTGGTGATGTAGTGTTGGGATTCTTCGGGGCCTCCCTTGGAATCACTAGATTGGTTTTCAGTAACTGCGGCAGAATCTGAGACAGAGTCATGTTGAGATGGGTGAATTGCCTTCGAGGTCTCTCAGCCTTTTGTTGATTGTTGTGCTGAGTAGTACCAACATGTCTTGAAATAACAACCGCATTAACAGCTTGGCGGTGTTCAGGTCTATTATGGCTTTTCGAACTGTAGATAGCACTGGACTCTTTCTTAAAAGGCTTTTTCTTGGTGCTTGATGAAGCACCCTTTTGTATCTTACCAGCCTTAATACCAGCCTCAATCCTCTCACCAGTCATAATTAGCTCTGTAAACCCAGACGATGAGCTTCCAATCAGGTGGTTGAAAAATGGACCAGACAAGGTCCCCAGAAACATGTCCACAAGCTCCCGATCAGCCAAGGGTGGTTGCACTCTTCCGCGCGAGGTCCCTCCACTTATGAGCATAATCTTTGAAACCTTCGCCCATTCCCATTGACATACCCTGGAGTTGGGTACATGTGGGAGCGAGGTCGGAATTGTATTGATACTGCCTGTAGAAAGCAGTAGCCAAATCTTCCCAACTGCGAATACTGGCTCCGTCCAACTGGTAAAACCATTCAAGCTGAGTCCCTGAGAGACTGTCTTGAAAGAAGTGAATCCATAGGTTCTTATCAATGGTGTATGGTTGAATCTTCCTTACATATGACCGGAGGTGCAGCTTCGGACAAGAAACTCCGTCATACTTAGCAAAGGCTGGTGCCTTGAATTTGTGGGGAATCACCACCCCAGATGATAGACCTAGATCACCAAAGTCCAGACCAGGCACTTTCTGAACTTCCATCGCACTCAACCGGTCTTCCAGTTGCTTGTATCTATCCTCAGTCGGAGGATACTGGTCTTTGTCGAAGTCCGTCTCGTTGTCTGAGACCACAGGGCTAGAAGCCCTTCTCTCTTCCTGACTATCTTTCCCTCCATATGAGGTGGTCAAATCAACTTCATCCCTTAGCCTGTTTCCAAACCTGTGACCTGTGTTAAATAGGATTGTCCTCTTCTTCTTCTTCTTCTCTTTCAGAATCAGGGTCTTCAGATCTTGCTGACCCTTAGCAAGATTCATGAACAGCTCTTGGAATTGGGCATTCTGGGTCTATAGGGCCTTGATTGCTTGCTCAGTTGATGGTTCAGCAGACATGATGAGTGCTGAAATAAACAGCGAAGAAGATAAGAGACTTTTAATAGGTACCTGTTATGAAGTGAATGGGATGAAATGCGTATTATATAATTTCAAAGACAATCGAGAGATTCAAATTCGTAAACAAGAAAAGAAGCACACTTTATTAGATAAACTTAAAAATTCAAATTGTTCAACAAATGCCCTTAAGGCGTTACAAGAATGGAAATACTGAAAAGTAAATAAAAACTGGAAAGGAAATAATCAAAGGACAATCAGTGCTCCCATGGTCGCCTCTTGTCGGTGCGGACATAGTCATTGAGAATCCGCTTGTTCTCCAGCTGCCTAGTCAACTTCTGGATCTTCTGCTATTGCTCGTTAAACTTTTCTCGGTAAGCATCCCGTTCCTCTCTCAGCTGCATCCAAGACCTTTTCAGTGCCCCAATGTCAGTGGGCATGTAAGGGTAGAGGATGGTAGGAAGAACCCCCTCTTCATTAGCAACTTCAACAATGATAGGCAGGACGGCTTCATATGGCATACCCAGCTTTTGGGAACGGATACGAACCCATCTGAGATATGGCTCCATCGGAAGAGAAGTCTTTGGACCCAGCTCATATGGATCAGATCTGTGAACTCTATCCCAAGCCCTTATGAATCTGCGGCATTGCTCATCGCTATCCCCTTGAAAATCAAAGATGATACTAGGCATTAGCAGCTCATGAGGTCCTTCTCTTCTGGCTCTCCCAAACTGACGTAAGGCCAAGCACAGGTTGTAAGTAATCCCTCCATGGGTTCCTATCAGTGGAACATTGGGGTACTCCCCACATCGATCAATAATAGCCACCTCGTCCATACCCTTGATAGTCCAGATGATGTCATTATGAGAGAGAGACATAACCCTATAGGCCCAGCCCATGCCTTCTTTTTTCTTCAGCACTGATTTGGAGAGGTGCGAAATAAACCACCTCGCCAATAATGGAGCACAACACATCAAGGTTCCCCGCTTCCGAGCAGTACGGGCATAAAGTTGATGAAGAATGTCACCCAAGAGAGTGGGTACATGATTACGAGAGATGAAGATTTTCACAACATTCACATCAACAAAGGAGTCAGGATTCGGAAACAATACCAAGCCATATATCAGAAGAGCCAGAATATCATTGAATGCCTTGAAGTCTAGACCATCTCAGAAATAATTAGCCTTACCAACCAAGAACTTGGTCAGAAAGCCTTTTGCTCCACTTCTAGTCTCCCAATTAGCCATTACCTCATCCTTGGTCAAATGAAGGGCTGAAGCAATCTCTTTTGGCCTAAGGATCTTCTCCCAACCAGTAAATGGGGTCTGCTCCTGAATAGAGATACCGAGCAGATCAAAGAACTCTTCTAAGGCGGGAACCAACTGGTAGTCTTGAAAAGTAAAGCAATGGTACAACGGATCATAGAACTGGACCAGGACACTCATCATCTGCTCGTCCAATTTGGAGGTAACCAAACTGAGAAGATACCCATGTATTCTGATGAAGGAGGTAGTATCAGGCATCTTTGCAACCAATTCTTTAAGCATGGTGGGAACCTGGACAAAGTTGATTCGGATGGTATTCCTACGCATGGGAATCATGACCTACAAAACAGAACAAAGATGAATCCCTCCTGTCTTTGAAATAGGTTAGTCCAATGCAAGATGTATGCAATGTTATGATGTCATGATAGAAAGCACATCACAAGTATCCACAAATAGCAAACATGGTAAAGGCACACAAGTCACGCAGAGAGCCCTTAGATTTCAGGCTGGCAAAGAGCTTAGGTTTTACCCTCTTTCAGTTCAGTTGGTTTAAACCTACCCTAAAAATAGTAACCGGGTTCTAGAGGATCTCAATATCACTGACTACCCTCGATCGGTCATAGTTCCAGTTTAGCAACATTTTCTTGCATCCGGAATCATTGCGAGAGTTTAGTCTCAATGAGTGTAGCATACTGCTACTGTTTTATGGCCAAGTTGGTCAATTTAAAGGTTCTAAGGTCGGTTGGTGCGTAATTACCCCTTAGCAGACCCATATTCTCCTCGTTGCGCCACAAGGGATGTCGGTACATACTAAAGTGCCACACCAACGTAGCTACTGCTTCAACCGTATCAGTCTACGCAGTAGAGTTCCCTCACAGTTTATTGCTACTTACCTAAAGGGTATCCCCAGATCCGGGTTAGGATCTATAGTAACTCTGATACAAGCCCACAAATATAAAGCATACAAAGCAAACAATTGAAAAGACAATGATCTAATCCTAAGGTACCCCACTTATTAAGCGTCCCCAGCAGAGTCGCCAGTTCTGTTATACGGTGGGAGAGAACTGACTGTTTTTTGGAATGCTGGTTTGCGTTTTGTGTTTGTTTTTGCAAAATGTCGCGGTAAGCAAGAGTCTCCACCGTCTTTTATTTTATCCAACAAGGAAAGGAAAAAAAGCACAGGAAAATTCCTTTTTCGAGATGTTTCTCGGTCCGGGGGGTAGATTATAGAAAGGGAAGGTGTTAGCACCCTTTCTATCAGTGGTTATCCATGGGCTCTTAGGTACTTGCTCATAATGTTTTCAAAATTTGCTTTTCTTTGTGTTTGTGGGTTTGAAAAAGTTTTTGCTTTGAAAGGTGTAAGTGCGAAAAGTTTTTGTTTTATTTTGAATGAGCAAGTACTTAAGAACCATCTACCTACTCGAAAAAGGAATTAATCTGTGCTAATGTCCTTTAGACAATGCTATCCCACTATTGATGAGTAGGTAGCATCGTCATTTGAGTTTTAAGGGTCAAATCGATTAAGGGACGTGCGATCACTAAAGCAATGTTAGGACGCCTTAGCGGTAACCCTAATGTCTAAGATCATTTTTCCGAGGCAACTGTTTTGAGGCAACTATGATCTTTGGACAAGAGGGCGGCCTCTAAAACTTCCTATATTCAATGACCACGTACGAAGGCAACCAAGTGAGGTGTACCCTAAGAGTGCGCATGTGCGAGTGTGTTGTTTTCAGTTAATTTCATCTTTGTACATGTTAATGGTTATCTATGTTGATTTTAAGTTAAACATTCGATCTTGTCATGCATTCCCTATTATCAAACATCTAACAGTTTATAAGTTACGGAAATTAAATTGCGGAATTTAAACTAACTATTACAAGGCGTCGGGTATTTACATCGCCAAAAGCAACCCTTGAAATTAAAATGCGGAAAATAAATAAAGCGATAAAAATATTTAAAGTCCTATTAAACTATTACATTCCAGGAAACAGATACAATATTGAGACAAAATAGATCGCGTGCGAGAAATTAAATCAGGCGCAAGTTCTAGGGTTTTTACCCTTTAGTTATTAAAGAAAAGATTTTTTTGGTTTGTTTTTGAATTAAAAAAGAATTAAACTAAATTAATTACTGAATTAATAAATAAATTAATTAATAAAAATATTTTTGGGTTTTTGATTTTATTAAGAAAAAAAAGTTTGATTGGTTAGTTAGCAACAAAAATAATTAATCAAACAAATAAATAAAATAAATAAAAAGAAAGAAATAGAAAGACTTAGGGGGGTTTTGGGCCCAATTTGGAGGTTTATTCAGTAATTCGGATGCCCAATAGGCGCTGGCCTGGTTGACCTTTTCTGATTCCCTACGCGTCCGTTGACTCAATCCCATGGTGGATATCCCATATGGACCATCAGATTTGGCCTGGGGCCATCTGTCCATTGATTGAATGAGGGAGTATGATGCATCACACGCTGGAGTTTACACTGGATAACCTGTGAAAAAATAATAACAATGCAATATGGGGGACCTGGGATTCGAACCCAGGTCCTGTTGATATTGAACACGCGTCTCTACCACTCATCCATTGTGCGTTAGTTGTTAATGGATTAATCAACAATAATATTATGGGAAAACACGCTAATCTGCCAGAAATAAAAAAAAACAAAACGCGCCAAGTTTAAACCATCCAACTAGGGGGAGACGCATCATCATCTTCTTCCTTCAATCCTGTAAATTTACCTACAGATTTATATCCGCAGCTAAATTCGTGTGTACATCCTAAAATCCATTCTAGTCCATGGAAATTGATTCCAAGCACATGGTTGAATTCGTCTAGGCCTCCTGAACAAACCTATATCCCTCTTGATTCTTGATTTTTCCTGTAAAAGAAATACCCAAAAAAAACAAACCACAAACCCTAGATTCAGCTATGGGGTTACAGGCCAGATAAATGCAATTGGCTAATGCAGAATGCTTGTAAATTGGACGATAATCATGAATATGCAAAGATTTTGTAAGAAAAGTGCAAGAATTGGGATATACGAAATCAAACGAAAAGCATTTTTTTGAGACACTTACAGAGCTTTTGTGCGCGTATGGAGACTGGTTTTGGATTGGTTTTGCTTCAGGGATTGTCCAACAATTGATTAGTGTGGAGTTTTGCTTCTGAATTGGCCTCCAAGAATGATTATAGTTTTGCACTTTTTGTCAATTTTTGCAAGTTTGCTTTTGGTGTTCTAGCAGTCTCTAGCCCTCAAATTCGTGTGCTTTCACTTGTATAAGTAATATGCAATGCATTAGGTCAACAAATGTGGGCTGAATCCTTCCAAATCAATGCCTTAAGATTGGATTTGATCCTCCATTGAAAGCTTGCCTATTTTGTCCAAAATCCAATCTTTTTGCACATGGAATGTTTGATACGAATTTGATACACTTGATGATGATGATTAAAATCGAAATAGCCAAAAAGAGATCAAATAATCAATGTTTGGATTTTATTTGATTTAAATTGATTTAAAATGAAATAATTCATTAAAAAATCAAATTAAATAATAAAATTGATAAATGGTCACAAGGCTGAAGCTAGGACACGTGTGTAGTGTAACAAGATCAAATCAAGTGGAAAAGAATGGGCCCATTTGACAAAATTTGAAGTTTTTGGGATAGTTGACTTTTGGCAATTTTGCAAAAATGCCCAACTTCAAAAATGCATAACTTCTTCAATTTTGAACTTTTGGAGGTGTTCTTGGACTTTTTATAAAGCTTGAGATGTCCTATAACCAACCCTTTTGGTCTCATCTCATTTTGATATTCCATGATCAATTTATAAGCTTTGTAAAAAAAGGTGTTTTTGTTGACTTTCAAAAATGACCTATAATGTCCCATTTTATAACTTCTTGTGAGTGCATTTTTTAATCTTGGGGTATGAAGATTGATTGTAGGAAATTGCATCCTCTTCAAAATGAGATTTGTATGGGTCATTTATCATAAAGTATGAGAAAGTTAGGCTTGGTCAAAGTTGAGTTGACTTTTCCTGCAAAACCCTAATTTAGCAACTTTTGAGTCTTGATGAATTTTGAGCAATCATTGATGAATCATGATCAACCCTTTATCAAGTGATGAAATATCCTTAAAAATGAGAACGTTGACAAAAAAAATCTTGAAGTTTGACTGTTTATAGGTCACAGTTGACTTTTGCCCTAGCACAGTCGATTTTTGGACCTTTTGAGCAATTGACTGAGCAAACTTCCTCTGCAAGGCTTGAAATTTGGCATGGATGATCTTGAGAACATATTAGGACATTGGGGAGAACTTGAGGTCATTTGTACTCAAAGATCTTGATGCAACACAAAACCCTAATTTGGGGTTGACTGCCTTAGGAGATAGCTTGTCTGTCCAACTCTTGAGCAATCTTGAGATACTTGGAGATTTTTCTTGCAATGTTTTGAGAGATATGAGAGGGAAAATTTTGGGGTGCAACAACCGGGAAACCCTTTTTTGCCCAAGTCGCCCTTTCGGGTTTTCAACTTGCCGGGTGTACAGATTTTTTTTATCCCTAATTTTTGCCTGAACCGCCCTTTCGGGTTTTCGATTCACCGGGATGCCCATTTTTTCCTAAGTCACCCTTTCGGGTTTTCAACTTGTCGGGTCATTTATGCGTAGTATTTTTTGACTATGTCTGCGTTCGCAGGGTGCGGCAAGTCGCCGCCGTCCATGGTGGTCAGAATCATTGCCCCACCAGAAAAGATGTTCTTGATCATAAATTGTCCTTCGTAAGTAAGAGTCCACTTCCCCGTGGGATCACTTTGCGGCAAGATGATCCGTTTGATTACAAGATCTCCGACTTGATATACTTGACGCCTGGCTTTCTTGTTGAAATCCTTGATCATCCGTTTTTGATACGTCTGACCATGACAAACAGCAGTAAGTCGCTTCTCGTCGATCAAATTAAGTTGATCAAGCCGGGTCTGAATCTAATCGTCTTCACTTAAACCAACATCCTTCATAATCCTTAAGGAAGGAATCTGAACCTCCATAGGTAAAACACCCTCCATGCCATATACTAAAGAAAAGGGGGTTGTCCCAGTTGAAGTACGCGCCGTGGTACGATATTCGTGCAGAGAAAACGGTAACATATCATACCAGTCCTTGTAGGTGACTGTCATCTTTTGAATGATCTTCTTGATATTTTTTTCGCGGCTTCAACAACACCGTTCATCTTTGGCCGATAGGGAGATGAATTGTGATGTTGAATCTTGAACTGCTCGCACAGAGCGGTGATCACAGTGTTGTTCAAATTTGTACCGTTGTCTGTGATGATCCTGTCGGGGATACCATACCGGCATATGAGATTCTGCTTGATGAAGCGGGCAACCATATTCTTTGTAACGGAGGCAAAGGAAGCTGCTTCGACCCACTTGGTAAAATAATCAATAGCGACCAAGATGAAGCGATGTCCATTGGATGCCGTAGGCTTGATCTCTCCAATCATGTCAGTTCCCCACATCGCGAATGGCCAAGGAGCTGTCAGAACATTGAGAGGAACTGGAGGAATATGTACCTTGTCAGCATAGACTTGACATTTGTGACAAGTACGGGAATATTGATGACAGTCAGCTTCCATGGTAGACCAGTAGTAGCCTGCCCTTAGAATCTTCTTGGCCATCGTATGTCCGCTTAGGTGGGTGCCAAATGTGCCACTATGTATTTCAGTCATGATCAACTCGGCTTCAACCTTATCCATGCAACGAAGTAGAACACAATCATGGCTGTGCTTATATAAGATACCATTGCTCAGGAAGAACTTGGCAGCAAATCTCCTTAAGAACTTTTTGTCATTGACTGAAGCTCCTTCGGGGTATTCTCGAGTCTGGAGATACCTTTTGATTTCATGAAACTAGGGTTGTTCCACTAGTTCTTCGGTATTAATCTCATGATAGTGCGCAGGTTCGTCCATTCGTTCGATGGTGATTTGGGGAGCCTTATTATCCCAGTTGAGTTTAAACATGGAAGATATTGTAGCCAGAGCATCTGCTAGCTGATTTTCTTCTCGCGGGAAGTGCTCAAAGGTAATCTGCTCGAAATGAGGCAACAATGTCAAGACATGTTCTTTTTATGGGATAAGATTAGGATGTTTAGTGTCCCACTCTCCTTTGATTTGACTGATAACCAAAGTTGAGTCCCCAAATACAATCAGAGATTTGATTCCCAAGTCAATAGCAGCCCTGAGACCAAAGATACAAGCTTCATACTCAGCCATGTTGTTGGTACAGCTGAAGCAGAATCTAGCAGTGAAAGGTGTATGGAAACCTTCTGGAGAAATAAGTACCGCGCCGATACCGTTGTCAAGTGCATTTGAAGCACCATCAAAGTATAGGGTCCATCGGGATCCTTGTTTAGGTCTGTCATACGGTCCGTTACCTTCAATGTTGTCCAATGTCATAATGTCCTCATCAGGGAAGTCGAACCTCATAGATTGGTAATCTTCGACGGCTTGATGAGCTAGATGGTCATCTAGTACACTCCCCTTTATAGCTTTTTGAGTTGTGTACTGGATATCATATTCAGTCAGGATCATCTACCATCTAGCGATTCTTCCGGATAAAGAAGGCTTCTCGAAGATGTACTTAATCAGATCCATTTTAGAAATCAGCAAAGTGGTATGTGTCAACATATACTGCCTTAGCCGGCGAGCAGCCCATACCAAAGCGTAGCAAGTTTTCTCAAGCAGTGAGTAGCGAGTCTCACAGTCGGTAAACTTTTTGCTAAGGTAATAAATGGAATGCTCTTTTCGACCAGACTCGTCATGTTGGCCCAGTACGCACCCCATTGAGTTATCCAAAACAGTCAGATACATGATTAAAGGCCTTCCTTCGACGGGTGGCATCAAGATAGGAGGTTCCAGCAAATACTCCTTGATTTTATTAAAAGCAACTTGACAGTCATTATTCCATTCAACCACCTGATCTTTCTTCAACAACTTGAAGATTGGTTCACAGGTAGATGTTAGGTGAGAGATGAACCTTGCAATATAATTTAAGCGCCCCAAGAAACCTCTAACTTCCTTTTCAGTGCGGGGGGCAGGCATTTCTTGTATAGCTTTGACTTTAGCAGGATCAACCTCAATGCCTTTGTTACTGATGATGAATCCTAAAAGTTTATCGGGCCTGACTTCGAAAGTGCACTTGCTAGGGTTCAATCTGAGCTTATATTCCTTCAATCTGACAAACAGCTTTTGCAGATGGTCGAGGTGTTCTTCTTCTGTTTGTGAACGGGATATCATGTCGTCTACATAGACTTCAATCTCATGATGTATCATGTCATGAAACAAAGCTACCATGGCTTGCTGATAGGTTGCCCCGACATTCTTCAGTCTGAATGGCATCACTTTATAGCAGAAGGTACCCCACTGCGTAACAAAAGTAGTCTTCTCCTTGTCTTCGGGGGACATTTTGATCTGGTTATATCCCGAGAATCCATCCATGAAGGAAAATACCTTGTGTTGAGTTGTATTGTCAACCAAGATGTCGATGTGTGGCAGTGGAAAATCATCTTTAGAGCTAGCCCTATTTAGGTATCTGTAGTCCACACACATTCTGACTTTGCCGTCCTTCTTAGGCACGGGCATAATGTTAGCAACCTATTATGGATAGGAAGTAACAGCCAGAAAACCAGCATTGAATTGTTTCATCACTTCAGCTTTGATCTTTTCGGACATGTCGGGCCTCATTCGGCGGACTTTTTGTTTGATTGGTGGGCAGTCTTCTCTTGTAGGGAGACGGTGAACCACAATATCTGTATCCAATCCTGGCATGTCTTCATAGGACCAGGCGAAGATCTCAACATATTCATTCAATAGTTGAACTAAACGCTCTTTGACATTTGGCTCCAGGTTGGCACCCACTTTAACCTCTTTCTTGTCTTCCTCTGTTCCCAAATTGATAGTCTCTAACAATTATTCATGGGGCAGAATAGCCCTTTCCTCTTGTTGCAAAAGTCTAGCTAACTCTCCAGGCACTTCACAGTCTTCATCACCTTCGTACTCGACATGATTGACCAAATCTTCAGAGTCACCAAAGGCCAAAGCAGAATAGTCACCCATGGAATCCAGAGTGGATGGGTACCTGCATTTTGTGAGTGTGGGTGTGTGTAAGGGATAGCCATCCTTAAACAAAACAAAATGTAAAAGGAAAGAAAATGAACACAACAGTTTATGGATGAAAACGTCCAATGATTCATTAAAAATGGCATATGAAAATGAAGAATCAAAACCCTTACAAATGGACCTATATGCCCCGAGTAAGGCATAAGGTGAAAAGAGTGTACGAATTGTTTAATTATTACAGACCAAACAGGAAATTGTTCAAAGATAAATTACTGATTGATGAAAGTGATGGGAACAAAGTCTTTCGCCTCCCAGTTGCTTAATCCTCCTTCAATGGTTGGAAAGATCCAATCTTCAAAGTTATCTTCTTCATCATCATCTTCTAAGGCATGAATTCCATGGTGAGTGATTTTTAAGGGTGGTCCTCCAGCCTGGGAGCGACGCACAACTTTCTAGCCAGCGGCAGTAAAACCTAGTCCGAACTTGTCCGTCTTGTGAGGAAAATCAGGCAGTTGCCCCCACACTGTACTTCTTCCTTTTTTGATTACAGCCTCCGCATCTTTAAGGGATGCCATCCGAGACACAGGCTTGGAAATGATCAACACATCAGTCATTGTCTTTGCTACTGCGACTTCAGGAGAAACCTCTTCAAAGTGTTGGAAAGGCGTTTCTATGAATTCGCCATCTAACTCCACATAGCGGAAGGAGTTAAGGTGACTTATCATATACTCCTCCTCACCATGAACCGTTATGATCTTACCCTGAAATAGATACTTTAGCATTTCGTGTAGAGAAGAAGTGACTGCCCCAGCGTTGTGGATCCATGGCCTTCCCAACAAGCATGAATATGAAGGACGAATGTCCATCACATAAAATGTAGAGTTGAAAATTTTTGTACCCACTTTGATTGGAATGTCCACTTCTCCGTGAACCATCCTCTTAGAACCGTCTAAGGCCCTAACAACGATATTACTGGGCTTTAGGGTCAAACCTTCGCAGTCCAATCTGTCCAACGCCTTCTTTGGTAGAACATTTAAGGATGAACCGGTATATACCAGAACATGAGCAAGTGTGGCCCCCTGCACTCTACCGAGACATGCAGTGCATCGTTATGCTTTCTTCCCTTAGGGGTCAAATCAGCATCAGAAAAACCAAGACCATTATCGGTTGTAAGGCTAGCCACGCACTCTTGAAACTGGTCCACAGAAGTTTCTTGAGGCACGTGTGCTGTCTTCAGAAATTTGATCAAGGCTTTGGCATGAGCCTCGGAGCAGAGTAAGAGAGCCAACATGGAGATTTTTGAAGGGGTTTGCCCTAGCTGCTCCACGACATCGTAGTTGCTCTTCTTGATTATCTTTAAGATTTCTTCCATCTCTTTTTGGGTGGTCTCGGGGATAACCACAGTCTGAGCCTTCGTCCTGACAGGAGCTTCTTGGATCCCCTTACCTTTATTGGTAGTAACATCAGAGGGTCTAACTTCGGGAACATCAATTTCTTCAATTATTGGACTTTGCACAGATGGTTTGACAGGCACAGAAGCTCTCGAGGGTCCGAAGACTGCCCGTGAAGGACCAATCTCCGGAGAGAAGATCCTTCTGCTACGAGTTATTTTGCTCGTTCCTGCAATATTACCTATATCAGGGGTTCCATCATCAGAATTCTCTTGTACTGATTCGATCTTTTTGACACCATGGTAGAAGATCTCTCCTCCGTAATTCCATGGTATCGTCTTGTTGGACTTATACGGGACAGGCCCCGACATGGTGATTTTCAGCGGCACAAACTTATGATCAGGCGTAATCTTAACAGGCCTTTTGCAGGTCTTGGAAAGATTGTCGGAGATGGTTATTATAGCAATGTCATTGATTGGAGTATCAAAGGTAATAGGAGTAACATGTGTGATAGTAGCAATAAGGGTTTTCTGAAAGAGGATCTCTTGGGTATCCATCAGGCGTTGGATGCCTGATTTCAACAATGGGCAGTCAGTTTGCAAGTTTGAACAAAAGTAACAGTCTTTTCCACACCCTGGGAATATCCCGGCTTTCATCAAATTTACTTTAATCATTGGTAACGGAGTCATTAATTCATTAACGGCGGTAACATGAAGATCTTCCATAACGGCATGGACATTATGATCATGTTTTGGCATAGGAGTGGATATCATGTTGAGTTTTTCGGGAGCATCAAACTCTACCTCCTTGGCATCTATCAGATCTTGGATCTTGTTTTTAAGAGCCCAACAGTTGTTGGTATCATGCCCTACACTGTCCGAGTGGTATGCACATTTTGCATTGGAGTGATAATAAGGAGAAGAGGTATTGGGGTTTTTCGACACTTCCTTCAAGTTGGTAAGGTTCAGCTTTAACAAATGAGGGAGGACTTGAGTCGGTGTCATATTGATTCGGGTGAATTTCCATTGTGGCCTTTCTACCCTTTGTTGATTAGCTCTTGGTTGATTGCTGTGAGGTTGGTCAGCTGAGGAGTTTTGGATCAAAACAGCCCCCACCGTTGGTCGGCGCTCTGTTCTCCCTTAGTTTCTATGGGTATGAATAGCAGAAACTTCCTTCTTGGCTGGGAAGGTCTTCTTAATAGCAGTGGAAGCGGAGGCATCCTTCTGAATTTTACCACTTTTAATGCCAGCTTCGACCGTTTCACCGGTCAGAATTAATTCGGTGAACCCTGTAGATGAGCTCCCGATCAAGTGGTTGAAGAACGAACCTGATAGAGTCTCTAAAAACATGTCAACCAGCTCTCTATCCAATAATGGTGGCTGCACCCTTCCAGCCAAATCCCGCCACTTCTGGGCATACTCCTTAAATCCCTCGTTAGAGGTCATACCCATACTCTGTAGTTGAGCACGAGTAGGCGCTAAATCTGCGTTGTATTGGTATTGTCGGTAGAACGCAGCAGCCAAATCTTCCTAGTTATGAACATCAGATCTCTCCAGTTGATAGAACCAGTCCAACTGCGTGCCTAACAAACTATCTTGAAAAAAGTGGACCCAAAGATCCTTATTAGAGGAGTGAGGTTGGATCTTTCAGACGTAGGACCTCAGATGCATCTTTGGACAGGACAAACCGTCATACTTAGCAAATGTAGGTACTTTGAACTTGGGAGGAATGACGATCCCAGCGACCAACCCTAGTTCTTCGAAATCTAAACCAGGTACCCTTTGCAACTCCATGGCTGCCAACCGATCCTCAAGATTTTTATACTTATCATCCGCTGGGGGATATTGCTGTTCGAAGTAATCTTCGTCCTCTTCCTCTTCTTCTTCTTCTTCAGCTTCAGATTAGGAGGGTATTGCAACTCCTTTTCCTTTACCAACCCCTTCGTCAGACGTTGAGGGAAATTCCAGAACTCTCCTAGCCTGATGCTCAAATCTCCTTCCCAAAGTGGCTACCCCAACTCTTTTCTTTTTCTTCCTTTATGGTTCCTCCTCTTTCTCTAACAGTTCTTTAAGGTCCTCCTGACCCTTTGCTAAGGTCATGAGGAGTTATTGGAATTGCGAATTCTACGCTTGCAGATCTTTAACCATCTGCTCTATATCCCTCTCGCTGAAATAAACAACAGAAAGATAAGGAAACCTGGTGTGAAGACCTTTTTATGCATATGATGAATGATATGTTATTCATGTAATGCATTAAAGGATTCCGAAATTCAAATTTGTTGCAAACAAAAAGAACACACGTCATATTAATAAGAAGAAATTTGTTAGTACATAAATGCCCCATGGGAAAAATATTACAGAATTCTTAATGAAAAAAGACATTGTGCATCCTCTTTGGCGCTATGTAAGTGTTGAGAGTTTCCTCTTCGTGAAGTCGGCGGGTAAGTTCCAAAACCTTCTTCTCACTAGCATAGAAGTTGGCTTCAAAAGTATTTCGTTCTTCTTTGAGTTGTATCAAACTCTTTTGTAATTCTTCCAATGATGTTGGCATGTCAGTATGTAGGAGGGTGTACGGAACCTCTCCTTCCATAATAAGCTCTTTGATCACGGGGAGAATGTGAGGGTAAGGCATCATAAGACTCTGGGCGCGGGTTCGTACCCACTTGAGATAAGGCTCAAGAGGGATGGAATTCTTGTGCCCCAGTGTCTTACTATCCACTTTGTTGGGCATCCTCCAAGCTCTGATAAACCTTTGTCGAAGTCCTTGAGCATCGTTGTCGAAGTCAAAAACCAAGTCAGGGATCAGAATATCATGAGGACCATCTCTCCGGGCATATCCAAAATGCTTTAGAGCTAAACCGGGGTTGTAGGTGATGCCTCCTCTAATGTCAAGTAGTGGGACATTAGGGAATTCCCCACAATGATCAATGATGATGACATTTTCTCTGGACCGAGAACACCAATGAACATCAGAATGTGTGAGAGTCATCAACCATTGCGACCACCTTAAACCCTGCTCATTCTTCAAAACTGATTGGGGTAGGTGAGAAATAAACCACCTTGCTAGAAGAGGAGTACAACACATGATAACACCTCTTTTCCTCATTTTTTGTGTGTGAAATGAGTGTAGGATGTCCTCAAGCAATGTAGGTACAGGATTCCGAGATATGGAAATCTTGACGGCATTCACATCTATAAGCTGATCAGGGTTTGGGAACAAGACCAATCCATAGATGAGAAGTGCTACAATCTCCTCAAAGGCTTGTAGATCTAGAGAATTCCAGCAGTCTTGTGCCTTCTCAAATAGAAACTTTGCCAAGAAACCCTTGACACCACTTCTGGTTTCCCAATGACCTTTGATATCAGATGGTTGCAAGTGTAAGGCTCGAGCAACATCTTCAGGCTTTGGTTCTCTTTCCGTACCGTTGTAGGGTAGTTGATGGAGAATAGGAATCCTCAAGAGTTGAGAAAATTCCTCTAAAGTAGGTACTAGTTGGTAATCAGGGAATGTGAAACAGTGGTGTAGGGGGTCAAAGAACTGGAAGAGAACTTTTACCATGTCTTCTTCAATATTGGAGTTGACCAAGTTGAGAAGTCTACCATGTCTTTCACTGAAGAGAGAATTCTCTGGAATCTTGGAAGTAAGCTCTTTGAGTTGAGGAGGGATTCTCACAAGGTTAACTTGAGTTGTTTTCCTCCGAAGAGGTTCCATGACCTACAAAACAAGAACAAAGATGAAGATCCAAACCCTTGAAATGGTTAGTGGATGCATATGATGCTTTATGATGTTCATGATGTATGCACAAGCATATGTACAAACAAGTCACACAAGATCCTAGTTTTAGGCTTGCATGAGGTTTCATAGGTAAGTACCCTCTTGAAGTTAGTTGGCTCGACCTGTCCTATAAATAGTAACCGGGTTCTAAGGAGCTCAATATCACTGGATTATTTTCCGTGTTCATTGTTTCAGTTTGGCCACTTAACTGGCGACCGAAATATTCCAAGAAAACAACCCTCAATGAGTGTAGTATCGAGTATCTACCAACTTCGGACTCCACCAAAGCCGGTCATCTCACTACCCCTAAAAAAGGCCAAGATGGTCAAGTAAGGTTCTAAGAGTTCATTAGTGCTTCATGACATCACTCAGCGGCCCCATATTCTCTTTGATTGACTCAAAGGCTACCGGTACTCATAAATATGTCGCACTAATATAGCTCTTGCTTCAACCATGTCAGTATACCCCGCACAGTTTCCACAACGTATTGCTATTTACCTATGAATGTTTCCCAAAAATATGGGTGGAGGATTCGAACCCAAACATTAGAACCAAATGTAAAGCAATCAAAGCAAACAAGCTAAGCATGCAAAGGTGATCTAAACCCCTAAGGTTACTCCACTTTTAGTTATATCCCCAGCAGAGTCGCCAGTTCTGTGATACGGTGGGAGAACTGACTTGAGGTTTTGCATTTTGTGTTCGCAAATGTTTTGGTTTAGCAAGAGTCGCCACCGACTTTTTATTTTATCCTAAGGAAAGGTCAAAAAGCACATGAAATACCTTTGAGATGTTTTCTTGGGTTCGGGGAGTAGATTATGAAAAGGGAAGGTGCAAGCACCCTTTTCATCCATGGTTATCCATGGGCTCTTAGTTACTTGTTTAGATCACTTGCTTTTGCTTTTCAATTGTTTGAAATGGTGCTTTGTGTGTGTGGTTTTGAAAATGCTTTGAAAAAGAGGCCACCGTTGTGGCAACCTTTGTAATGATTCTTGTTTGAATGTATACAAAGGTATTTTTGTCTTTTGAAAAGATTTCAATGTTTGAAAGTTTGATTTGAATAATGTTTTGTGTTGTGAAGTGTGTTTGAAAATAGCAAGGATGTTTTTGCAAGCTTTTTGATCAAGTAACTAAGAGCTATCTACCCTATTTTACTCAAAGATCTTTCCTAATGTTTTTAACCCTTTTGACAGTGTTGTTTCACCATTGCATTTGATGAGCAACCTTGTATTAGGATGTTAAACGGGACAGGCGCGGGTCATCTTATAAACCATGATAGCAATTGTGTCGAGTATCTTTGGAAATTTTTTTGAGGGACTTGATCATTTTTGTTTAGGCAACCAAGATAGCGTCATCGAGGGACTATGATCTTTTGTTTTGTTTTTGTTTTGCCAAAGTACCCAACATGCATAACAAGGCCCATTTTTGAAGTCAACAAGTGGATTGTAACCCTAGGGATGCAAGTGTGCATTGTGTTTGATTTTCATGCATTTTTGTCTTTGATTAAGTCAAACTATTTGTTGATTTGGATTTTTGCATACAAACCCTAATTCTCTAATCATGGCATAATTGAAAGCGTAAAGTGCGAGAATTAAAATTCTAAGCTATTACAACATGATTATGGGGATGGGGGTACAATCTTTGAATGGGGGGTATTTGACAAGAAATATAAACCCTAATTTACTATTACATCCAAATTGAATTCAAATGCATAAATAATAAATGGATAATATTTAAATGAACAAAAATAAAAATATATGTCAAATAATATGAATTATGCAAAAAAGGTTTTTTGTTTATTTATGCATGTAAAAATATTTAATTTAAAAAATAAAGAAATAAATAAAAGATTAATTTCATTTGCTTTAGGGTAAAACCCTAATTTCTTTAAGAAAATAAATACATTATATTATTTATATACAATAAAATATATTAATATATGTAAAAATAAAATATACTTAGAAAAAAAAGTATTTTTAGTAAAAATAAATAAAAGTAAAAATGTAATATTTTGTATTTTTTTTTATTCTAGAGTATTTAATAAAATAAAAAGTATATATTTATATATGTGTATTAATCAAATTAAATATGTACAATATAAAATAAAATATGTACAAAAATAAAATATATTTAGGAAAATATTTTTAGTATGAATAAAAATAAAGAACAAAAATAAAAGTATAAATTATATATATTTTTCAAGTCTTAATAAATAATATAAAAGTATTTAAATACTTTTTCATGTTAGAAAAATTAAAATAAAATGCCAAATAAATGTAAAAAATTTATGAAAATATTTTTGAGCATTTTTTATATTTGGAAATAAATAAACAAAATCAGAAATGAAAACAAAAATGCAAAAATATAAAAATACAAGAAATTGGGCCAGGGGGTGCAAAAAGGAAAAGAGGGGGTGTCAAGAGTGAGCCAGGCCAAGCCCAGCCCACCACTTCATCTTCAACCTCCAGATTTTGAAAAAAACGCGCGCACCTGTACAAACGTGGACATCCTGCATATGAGCTCTATTGCAAAAACTCACAACATCAAACTTGTAGAGAATTTCAAGACGATTCCAACCATATAAACAACTTGTCTTAACTCTCAAAGACCAGAGAGAATTTCTCTGGCCCTAAAATCTGACCTAGTTTTTCAGCATGTTCATGGATGAAATTCTCCTAGCACACTTAATATAAATGAAAACTGAGCATATGTACAGCTTCATGGCAATGAACACTACATTTTTTATTCACAAACCTAAGGCTAAATGTTCCTAAATAGAGAGATAGAAAGTGGAGAAAAACCTATTTCAGTTGGATTCGTGTAGGGCAATGTAGTGCTTTTCAACAAGGCTTGAGATGTCTGGTAGCTTGCTTGAACTTCACTTGACCTTCTCCAATAGCTAGCTTGCCTTGAATATCCTTGAATTAGCCTATAGAACTCAACCTGCACAAGCTCAAAATGAAAATGGTGAACACTGTAAGTGGATTTACAGTTGGTGTTTGAGGTTTGGGATAGCTTGGGTGAGTTGAATGGAAGGTGTTTGAAGCAACTTGGGGCAAAACGCACGAGCCAAATGAGCTATGGAACTCAAGTTGCAGAACCTGCCCTGTTTTTCCAAAGGAATGTGATTTCTGGATATGGGGTGTTTAGAGGCTCAAGTAATTGTGTTTCTAGCTCAAAGGGGTGTCAGAAAGATGTTCAAACTGTTTGCATAAGTTGGTATTGGCTGGTTTTCAAGTTCTAAGGTTTTGGACAAGTTTCTTGTTTTTGAAGTAAAAATGTGGAAGTTTTTGTTACAGGCCTGTACAGGCTATCAAATATGCTTGCATACTTTTCTCTTGGCCACTCCAACTTATGGATTTGATTTGCCCTCTAAGATATGGACCAATGCTCAAGGGATAGTGGTTTGACATAAAGCACATTATGGCAAAAATGGAAATGTGCCTTTTTCTACTTAGGGCTTAATCATGTGTATAATGTCCAAATGACCAAAACAAAAGCTTAGACTGATGGATTTGCATTTAATTATGGAGTGTGAAGTGGTTTAGAGGCCTGTAAACTAGTGTAAGGCATGCTGACTTGAAATTGCAACTTGCATGAACATGAATATGCCATGGATGAAAAGTGAGTTTTTGCCAACTTCAAGCCTTCAATTCTCCCTAACCACAAATGTGTTTGAGGAGTTCTTGGACAATTTGGAAATCTTTCAACATGCTCTATAATCCATCTTTGAAATGCAACTTGAGATTCCAAGTGAAACAATGCGAAAAATGGCCAAGAAGATAGGTCAAAATCCTGCCTAAACTAGGGCAAAATTTCACTAAGTTAAAAGTTTTAGGGACCCTTGTTCCAAAAATCATAACATGATATCCAAGCTTCTTTTGAGAAAACTTTGTGAATAAAAGTTGTATACTTTGTGGAGGACTACAACTTTCATGTTGGAGGTTTTGTTTAAATCCATTTTCATCATGGTGAAAATGTGGGGGCAAAGTTAGGAAAAATTAAGAAAATTTCATAACTTAGAAAATTTCTAAGTTATGAAAATTTTCAACTTTAAACCCTAATTTGCAATTTTGGGTTTCTTGATGAACAAGTTTCATAATTTTACATATCTTGATGAAAAATGACCCTTGGCACTTGATTTTGACCAAAAAGTCAAAGTTTGACTTTTCAGTGTACAATCAAATTTTGATCAGTTGACTGAAAATTTCATTTGTCAATCCCATGCATTTGAGATCTTTTGAACTTGTTAAATAAGTCAATATGATGTCATTGAGTCCTTGAGTCCATGCTTGAACCTAATTTGCCATTGGCTAGGTCAAAAAGTCATAAATTGCCTTTGTACAGTCAAATCCCTAAAAATGACCATTTTGCCCTTTTGGTGATCTGATCAAATTTCTTGTGGAGTTGTGGTCCAAACTTGATCCAATGGTTCATATGAGTTCATAATGTTGATGTGGGTCAAAATTCATGAGGTTTGACTGTAAATTGGCCACAGTTGACTTTTTCCCCAATACAACTGATTTCTAGGTCAACTGTCCAATTGACTGGGCAAAAATTTGATTCAAGGCTTGAAATTTGGTATGGACAAACTCACGAGTCAAATATGAAGTATGAAAGTCAATTTGAGCATTGAAGGTCCAAAAATCCTTGTGCAAACTCAAACCCTAGTTTAGGTCATCAGTGCAAGGAGATGTCTTGAGCAGAGCAAACCCTAGCTTGATCTTGAGTTCCAAGAGCCTTGTGATGAGAAATGTTGATAAAATGAGAGGGAAATTTTTTGGGTACAACACTTTCCAACAAGCATGAATACGAAGGACGGATGTCCATCACATAAAAAGTAGAGTTGAAAATTTATGTACCCACTTTGATTGGGATGTCCACCTCTCCGTGAACCATCCGCTTAGAACTGTTGAAGGCTCTAACAACAATATTACTGGGCTTTAGGGTCAAACCTTCACAGTCTAATCTGTCCAACACTTTCTTTGGTAGAACATTTAAAGATGAACCGGTATCAACGAGAACATGAGCAAGTGTGGTCCCTCTGCACTCTACCGAGACATGCAGCGCATCATTATGCTTTCTTCCCTTAGGGGTCAAATAAGCATCAGAAAAGCCAAGACCATTATCGGCTGTAAGGCTAGCCACGCACTCTTGAAACTGGTCCACAAAAGTTTCTTGAGGCACGTGTGTCGTCTTTAGAAATTTGATCAAGGCTTTAGCATGAGCCTCGGAGCAGAGTAAGAGAGCCATCATAGAGATTTAGGAAGGGGTTTGCCCCAGCTGCTCTACGACATCATAGTCGCTCTTCTTGATTATCTTTAATATTTCCTCCATCTCTTTTTGGGTGGTTTCGGGGATATCCAAAGTCTGAGCCTTCATCCTGACAGGCGCTTCTTGGATCCCCTTACCTTTATTGGTGGTAACGGCAGAGGGTTCAATTTTGGGAGCATCAATTTCTTCAATTACCGGACTTTGCACAGATACTTTGACAGGCACAAAAGCTCTTGAGGGTCCGAAGACTGCCCGTGGAGGAGCAATCTCCGGAGAGAAGATTCTTTCACTACGAGTTATCTTACTCGTTCCCGCAATATTCCCTATATCATAAGTTTCTTCATCGGAATTCTCTTTGACTGATTTGATTTACTTGACACCATGGTAGAAGATCTCTCCTCTGTAATTCCATGGTATCGTCTTGTTAGACTTAACGGGATAGGCCCCGGTATGGTAATCTTCAGCGGTACAAACTCAAGATCAGGCGTAATCTTAACAGGCCTTTTGCAAGTCTTGGAAAGATTGTCAGAAATGGTGATTATAACAATGTCATTGCAAGGAGTAACAAAGGTAACGGGAGTAACATGAGTGATAGTAGCAACAAGAGTTTTCTGAAAGAGGATCTCTTGGGTATCCATCAGGCGTTGGATGCCTGATTTCAACAGTGGGCAGTCGGTTTGCATTGTTGAACAGAAGTAACAGTCTTTTTCAAAGCCTGGGAATATCCCGACTTTCAACAGATTTTCTTTAATTATTGGCAACAGAGTCAATAGGTCATCAACAGTGGTAACATGAAGATCTTCCACAATAGCATGGATATTATGACCATGTTTCGGCATGGGAGCGGATATCACATTAGGTTTTTCGGGCGCATCAAACTCTACCTCCTTGGCATCTATCAGATCTTGGATTTTGTTTTTAAGAGCCCAACAGTTATTGGTATCATGCCCTACACTGTCCGAGTGGTATGCACATTTTGCATTGGAATGATAATAGGGAGAAGAGGTATTTGGGTTTTTCGGCGCTTCTTTCAAGTTGGTAAGGTTCAGCTTTAACAAATGAGGGAGGACTTGAGCTGGTGTCATATTGATTCGAGTGAATTGCCGTTGTGGCATTTCTACCCTTTGCTGGTTAGATCTTGGTTTGATTGTTGCGAGGTTGATCCGCTGAAGAATTCTAGATCATCACAGCCCCCGCCGTTGGTCGGCGCTCTATTCTCCCTTGATTTCTCTGGGTGTGAACAGCAGAAACCTCCTTCTTGGCTGGGAAGGTCTTCATAATAGCAGTGGAAGCGGAGGCATCCTTCTAAATTTTATGACTCTTAATGCCAGCTTCGACCCTTTCACCGGTCATAATTAATTCGGTGAACCCTGCAGATGAGCTCCCGATCAAGTGATTGAAGAATGAACCTGACAGAGTCCCCAGAAACATGTCAACCAGCTCTCTATCCGACAATGGTGGCTGCACCCTTCCATCCAAATCTTGCCACTTCTGGGCGTACTCCTTAAATCCCTCATTAGAGGCCATACCCATACCCTGTAGTTGAGTACGAGTAGGCGCTAAATCTGCGTTGTACTGGTATTGTCGGTAGAAAGCAGCAGCTAAATCTTCCCAGTTATGAACATCAGATCTCTCAAGTTGATAGAACCAGTCCAATTGCGTACCTGACAAGCTATCTTGAAAAAAGTGGACGCAAAGATCCTTATCAGAAGAGTGAGGTTGGATCTTTCTGGCGTAGGATCTCAAATGCATCTTCAGACAGGACAAACTGTCGTATTTAGCAAATGTAGGTACTTTGAACTTGGGATGAATAACGATCCTAGCAACCAACCCTAGTTCTTAGAAATCTAGCCCAGGTACCCTTTGCAACTCCATGGCTGTCAATCCATCCTCAAGATTTTTATACTTATCATCCGCCGGAGGATCTTGTTGTTCGAAGTAATCTTCATCCTCTTCCTCTTCTTCTTCTTCAGCTTCAGATTTAGAGGGTACCGCAGTTCGTTTTCCTTTACCAACCCCTTCGTTAGACGTCGAGGGGAATTCCATAACTCTCCTAGCCTGATGCTCAAATCTTCTTCCCATAGTGGCCACACCAATTCTTTTCTTTTTTCCCTTTCTGGTTCCTTCTCTTTCTCTAACAGTGCTTTAAGATCCTCTTGACCCTTTGCTAAGGTCATGAGGAGTTGTTGGAATTGCAAATTCTGTGCTTGTAGATCTTTAATAGTCTGCTCTATATCCATCTTGCTGAAATAAACAGCAGAAAGATAAGGAAACCTGGTGTGAAGATCTGTTAATGCATATGATGAATGATATGTTATTCATGTAATGCATTCAAGGATTTAGAAATTCAAATTCGTTGCAAACAAAAAGAACACACGTCATATTAATAAGAAGAAATTTGTTAGTACATAAATGCCCCATGGGCAAAATATTACAAAGCTTCTTAATGTAAAAAGACATTGTGCATCCTCTTTGGCGTGATGTAAGTGTTGAGAGTCTCCTCTTCATGAAGTCGGCGGGTAAGCTCCAAAACCTTTTTCTCACTGGCGTAGAAGCTGGCTTCAAAAGTATTTCGCTCCTCCTTGAGTTGTATCCAACTCTTTTGCAATTCTTCCAATGATGTTGGCATGTCAGGATGTAGGAGGGTGTATGGAACCTCTCCTTCCATAACAGGCTCTTTGATCACAGGGAGAATGTGAGGATAAGGCATCATAAGACTCTGGGCACGGATTCGTACCCATTTGAGATAAGGCTCAAGGGGGATGGAATTCTTGTGCCCCAGTGTCTTACTATCCACTTTGTTGGGCATCCTCCAAGCTTGGATAAACCTTTGTCGAAGTCCTTGAGCGTCGTTGTCGAAGTCAAAAACTAAGTCAGGAATAAGCATATCATGATGGTCATCCCTTCGAGCATATCCAAACTGTCTCAGAGCTAAACATGGGTTGTAGGTAATGCCTCCCCTAATGCCAAGTAATGGGACATTAGGGAATTCTCCGTAACGATCAATGATGATGACATTTTCTCTGGACCGAGAACACCAATGAACATCAGAATGTGAGAGGGTCATCAATCATTGTGACCACCTTATACCCTGATCATTCTTCAAAACTGATTGGGGAAGGTAAGAAATATACCACCTTGCTAGAAGAGGAGTACAACACATGAGAACACCTCTTTTCCTCATTGTTCGTGTGTGAAATGAGTGTAGGATGTCCCCAAGCAATGTAGGAACAGGATTCCGTGATATGAAAATTTTGACAGCATTCACATCTATAAGTTGATCAGGGTTTGGGAACAAGACCAACCCATAGATGAGAAGTGCTACAATATCCTCAAAGGCTTGCAGATCTAGAGAATTCCAACAGTCTTGTGCTTTCTCAAACAGAAACTTTGCCAAGAAACCCTTGACACCACTTCCGGTTTCCCAATGACCTTTGATATCAGATGGTTGCAAGTTTAAGGCTTGAGCAACATCTTCAGGCTTTGGTTCTCTTTTCGTACCGTTGTAGGGCGGTTGATGGAGAATAGGAATCCTCAGGAGTTGAGAAAATTCCTCCAAAGTAGGTACTAGTTGGTAATCAGGGATTGTGAAACAGTGGTGTAGGGGGTCAAAGAACTGGAAGAGGACTTTCACCATGTCTTCTTCAATGTTGGAGTTGACCAAGTTGAGAAGTCTACCATGTCTTTCACTGAAGAGAGAATTCTCTGGAATCTTGGAAGTAAGCTCCTTGAGTTGAGGAGGGATTCTCACAAGGTTGACCTGAATTGTTTTCCTGCGAAGAGATTCCATGACCTACAAAACAAGAACAAAGATGAAGATCCAAACCCTTGAAATGGTTAGTGAATGCATATGATGCTTTATGATGTTCATGATGTATGCACAAACATATGTACCAATAAGTCACACAAGATCCTAGTTTCAGGCTTGCATGGGATTTCATAGGTAAGTACCCTCTTGAAGTTAGTTGGCTCAACCTGTCCTATAAATAGTAACCGGGTTCTAAGGACCTCAATATCACTCGATTATTTTCTGTGTTCATTGTTTCAGTTTAGCCACTTAACTGGCGACCAAAATATTCCAAGAAAACAACCCTCAATGAGTGTAGTATCGAGTATCTACCAACTTCGGACTGCACCAAAGTCGGTCATCTCACTACCCCTAATAAGGCCAAGATGGTCAAGTAAGATTCTAAGAGTTCATTAGTGCTTCATGACATCACTCAGCGGCCCCGTATTCTCTTTGATTGACTCAAAGGCTACCGGTACTCATAAATATGTCGCACTAATATAGCTATTGCTTCAACCATGTCAGTATACCCTGCATAGTTTCCACAACATATTTCTATTTACCTATGAATGTTTCCCCAAAATTCGGGTGGAAGATTCAAACCCAAACAAGAGAACCAAATGTAAAGCAATCAAAATAAACAAGATAAGCATGCAAAGGTGATCTAAATCCTAAGGTTACTCCACTTTTAAAGTATTTCCCCAGCGGAGTCGCCAGTTATGTGATACGGTGGGAGAACTGACTTGGGATTTTGTGTTTGTGTTTGCAAATGTTTCGGTTTAGCAAGAGTCACCACCAACTTTTTATTTTATCCTAAGGAAAGGTCAAAAAGCACAGGAAAGACCTTTGAGATGTTTTCTTGGGTTCGGGGAGTAGATTATGAAAAGAGAAGGTGCAAGCACCCTTTTCATCCATGGTTATCCATGGGCTCTTAGTTTCTTGTTTAGATCACTTGCTTTTGCTTTTCAATTGTTTGAAATGGTGCTTTGTGTGTGGTTTTGAAAGATGTTTTAAAAAGAGGCCATCGTGGTGGCAACCTTTGTAATGATTCTTGTTTGAATGTATACAAAGGTGTTTTTGTCTTTTGAAAAGATTTCAATGTTTGAAAGTTTGTTTTGGGAAATATTTTAAAATTGTGTTGTGAGGTGGGTTTGAGAATAACAAGGATGTTTTGTAAGTTTTTGATCAAGTAACTAAGAGCTATCTACCCTATTTTACTCAAATATCTTTCCTATAGGGTTTTTAACCCTTTTGAGAGTGTTGTTTCACCGTTGCATTTGGTGAACAACCTTGTGTTAGGATGTTAAACGGGACAGGCGCGGGTCGTCGTATAGACCATGATAGCAATTGTGTCAAGTATTTTGGCAAATTTTTGAGGGACTTGATCATTTTGTTTAGGCAACCAAGATAGCGTCATCGAGGGACTATGATCTTTTTTCATCTGTTTTTGTTTTTCCAAAGTACCACACATGCATAACATGGCCCATTTTTAAAAGGCAACAAGTGGATTGTAACCCTCGGGGTGCAAGTGTGCATTGTGTTTGATTTCCATTCATTTTTGTCTTTGATTAGGTCAAGCTACTTGTTGATTTTGATTTTGCATACAAACCCTAATTCTCTAATCATGGCATAATTGAAAGCGTAAAGTACGAGAATTAAAAGTCTAAGCTATTACAACATGATTATGAGGGTGGGGATACTGTTTTTTAAATGGGGGGTATTTGACAAGAAATATAAACCCTAATTTACTATTACATCCAAATTGAATTCACCATGCATAAATATTAAATGGACAATATTTAAATAAACAAAACAAATAAACATATCAAATAATATGAATTATGCAAAAAAAAGTTTTTGTTTGTTTATATATGTAAAATTATTTAATGTAAAAAAATAAAGAAATAAGTAAAAGATTAATTTTATTTGTTTAAGGGTAAAACCCCAATTATTTTAAGAAAATAAATACATTATATTATTTATATACAATAAAATATATTAATATATACAAAACAAAATATACTTAGAAAAAGTATTTTTTTAGTATAAATAATAATAAAAGTAAAAATGTAATATTTTGTATTTTTTATTCTAAAGTAATTAATAAAAGTATATATTTATATATGTATTTTTTATATTAACTATGATAAAATAAAATAAAATATGTACAAAAATAAAGTATATTTAGAAAAATATTTTTAATGTGAATAAGAATAAAGAACAAAAATAAAAGTATAAATTATATATATTTTTCAAGTCTTAATAAATAATATAAAAGTATTTAAATGCTTTTTATGTTAGAAAAATAAAAATAAAATGCAAAATAAATGTGAAAAAAATATGAAAATATTTTTGAGCATTTTTTATATTTGGAAATAAATAAATAAAACCATAAATGAAAACAAAAATGCAAAAATATAAAAATACAAGAAATTGGGCCAGGGGGTGCAAAAAGGAAAAGAGGGGGTGTCAAGAGTGAGCCAGGCCAAGCCCATCCCACCACTTCATCTTCAACCTTCAGCTTTTGAAAAACGCGCGCGTGCCCTGTACAAACTCCCAGATCCTATATACGAGCTCTATTGCAAAAACACACAACATCAAACTTGTAGAGCATTTCAAGACGATTCCAACCATATAAACAACTTGTCTTAACTCTCAAAGACAAGAGAGAATTTCTCTGGCCCTAAAATCTGACCTAGTTTTTCCAGCATGTTCATGGATGAAATTCTCTTAGCACACTTAATATAAATGAAAACTGAGCATATGTACAGCTTCATGGCAATGAATACTACATTTTTTATTCACAAACCTAAAGCTAAATGTTCCTAAATAGAGAGATAGGGAGTGGACAAAAACTTGTTTCAGTTGAATTCGTGTAGGGCAATGTAGTGCTTTTCAACAAGGCTTGAGATGTCTAGGAGCTTTCTTGGACTTCACTTGACCTTCTCCAATAGCCTGCTTGCCTTGAATGTCCTTGAATCAGCCTATAGAACTCAACCTGCACAAGCTCAAAATGAAAATGGCAAACACTGTAAATGGAGTTACAGTTGGTGTTTGAGGTTTGGGATAGCTTGGGTGAGTTTAATGGAAGGTGTTTGAAGCAACATGGGGTAAAACGCACGAGCCAAATGAACTATAGAACTCAAGTTACAAAACCGGCCCTGTTTTGCAAAAGCATTGTGATTTCTGGCTATGGGGTGTTTAGAGGCTCAAGCAATCGTGTTTATAACTCAAAGGGGTGTGAGAAAGATGTTCAAACTGTTTGCATAAGTTGGTATTGGCTGGTTTTCTAGTTCTAAGGTTTTTGGACAAGTTTCTTGTTTTTTAAGTAAAATGTGGAAGTGATTAGAACAGGCCTGTACAGGCTATCAAATACCTTGTAACTTCTTATCTTGGCCCCTCTAAATTGTGGATTTTTTTTGCTGCAAGAGATCTTGGACCAATGCTCAAGGATTGTGGTTTGACATAAAGCATACTTAAGCAAAAATGGAAATTTGCCTTTTTCTACTTAGGGCTTAATTTTGTGTACAATGTCCAAATGACCAAAACAAAAGCTTAGACTAATGGATTTGAATTTAATTATGGATTGTGAAGTGGTTTAGAGGCCTGTAAACTAGTGCAAGGCATGCTGAATTGAAAATGCAACTTGTGTGAACATGAATATGCCATGGATGAAAAGTGAGTTTTTTCCAACTTCAAGCCTTCGATTCTCCCTAACCACAAATGTGTTTGAGGAGTTCTTGGACAATTTGGAAATCTTAAAATATGCTCTATAATCCATATTTGAAATTCTACTTGAGATTCCAAGTGGAACTATGTGAAAAATGTCCAAGAATATAGGTCAAAATCCTGCCTAAACTAGGGCAAAATTTCACTAAGTTAAAAGTTTTAGGGACCCTTGTTCCAAAAATCATAACTTGAGATCCAAGCTTCTTTTGAGAAAACTTTGTGAATCATAGTTGTATAACTTGTTGAGGACTACAACTTTTATGTTGGAGGTTTTGATTGAATCCATTTGCATCATGGTGAAAATGTTGGGCAAAGTTAGGAAAAAATAAGAAATTTTCATAACTTAGAAAATTTCTAAGTTATGAAAATTTTCCATTTTAAACCCTAATTTGCAATTTTGGGTTTCTTGATGAACAAGCTTCATGTTTTGACCTATCTTGATGAAAAATGACCCTTGGCACTTGATTTTGACCAAAAAGTCAAAGTTTGACTTTTCAGTGTACAGTCAAATTTTGATCAGTTGACTGAAAAATTCATCTGTGAATCCAATGCAATTGAGGTCTTTTGAACTTGTTGAATAGGTAAAGATGATGTAATTTAGTCCTTGAGTCCATGGTTGAGCCTAATTTGCCATTGGCTAGGTCAAAAGGTCAGAAATTGCCTTTGTACAGTCAAAACCCTAAAAATGACCATTTTGCCCTTTTGGTGATCTGATCAAATTTCTTGTGGAGTTGTGGTCCAAACTTGATCAAATGGTTCATATGAGTTTATAATGTTGATATGGGTCAAAATTCATGAGTTTTGACTATAAATTGGCCACAGTTGACTTTTTCCCTAATACAGCTGATTTCTAGGTCAACTGTCCAATTGACTGGGCAAAAGTTTGATTCAAGGCTTGAAACTTGGTATGGACAAAATTAGGAGTCCAACATGAAGTATGAAAGTCACTTTGAGCATTAGAAGTCCAAAAATCCCTGTGCAAACTCAAACCTTAATTTAGGTCATCAGTGCAAGGAGATGTCTTGAGCAGTGCAAACCCTAGCTTGGTCTTGAGTTCAAAGAGCCTTGTGATGAGAAATGTTGATAAAATGAGAGGGAAAATTTTGGGGTACAAAAGTTGCCTTCTTTGCATTTCTCTAGCAAACGCTGCCTGAACTTGTGTAACTGCTGAAAGAGTCATGTTCTGTTTGAAGATTACGTGTTGAACTACGTTTACAACCTCTAACTGAGTTGGTGTAGCTGCTGAAGAGCCATGTTCTGTTTGAAGATTACGTGCTAAACCACGTTTACAACCTCTAACTGAGTTGGTGTAGCTGCTGAAGAGCCACCTTCTGACTGAATGTTATGTGCTGAGCCAAGTTTGCAACTTCTGGCCGTTTCTGCCTGGAGATTGGCTCAGAAGTTCTGAAGTGCCATTTTTCTTAAACACTTTTTTTAGAAAAATTCTAAGTATTTAGATTTTAACTTCTTCAAGGTAAAAATTTGACTTTTGAGCTTGCAAATGACCATTTTGATCTTGTAAATGGTTTACTTGGAAAGGAATGATAATTCAGGGCTTGGATTTGTTTAAGAGAAACTCTGAGAATCCATGATGATTTCCTGAAGAACGAGAGGGCAAATTTTGGGGTACAACACTTGGGTATGCATATTTTATACCTTATGCCTTAATCTCTGCAAGTGAGGTTCTAGACGAAGAACCTAGAGATCATAAGGAAGTTATGAGGAGTCGAAATAAGACTGAATGACTGAAGGTCGTGGATGATAAGATGAAATCTCTTCTTGATAAAACACTTGGGAACTGATTAAGAAACCTGTTGGAACCAGGTTAGTCAGTTGTAAATGGATTTTCAAAGTTAAGGAATGAGTCGAAGGAGTGGCGTTGAAAAGATACAAGTAAAGATTAGTTGCAAGGGGTTTCACTCAGAAAGAAGGTGTCAACTTCAATGATGTGTTTTCTCCTTTTGTGAAGCACATGTACATTTGAATGTTGCTTGCCATAGTGGCACAGTTCGACCTTAAACTGGAACAAATGAATGTGAAGACTACATTCTTGTATGGTGATCTAGATGAAACAATACTGATGAGGCTACTTGAAGGGTATGTCGAAAAAGGGAAAAGAAGATTATGTGTGCTAGTTGAAAAGATATTTATATGAGGATACTTGAAGGATATGTCGATCACTAACAAGCATTAAAGTGGATTCTAAGGTACATAAATGGGTCTCTGAGCAGAGTTTTAATTTATGGTAGAGCCTTGGGTGAAGATAGTAAAGTAGTAATTAAAGGATATGTCGACTCTGATTATGCAGGCTGTATGGATTCCAGAAAATCTATTTTTTGATATGTTTTCACTATGTTTGGTACAATAATTAGTTGGAAAGTGTGATACGGTGGGAGAACTGACTTGAGGTTTTGCGTTTTGTGTTCGCAATTGTGCGGTTTAACAAGAGTCACCACCGACATTTTATTTTATCCAAAGGAAAGGTCAAAAAGCACAGGAAAGACCTTTGAGATGTTTTCTTGGGTTCGGGGGGTATATTATGAAAAGGGAAGGTGCAAGCACCCTTTTCATTCATAGTTATCCATGGGCTCTTAGTTACTTGTTTAGATCACTTGCTTTTGCTTTTTAATTGTTTGAAATGGTGCTTTGTGTGTGGTTTTGAAAATGTTTTGAAAAGAGGCCATTGTTGTGGCAACCTTTGTAATGATTCTTGTTTGAATGTATACAAAGGTGTTTTTGTCTTTTGAAAAGATGTTTCAATGTTTGAAATTTGAAAGTTTGTTTTGGGAAATGTTTTGAAATTGTGTTGTGAAATGTGTTTGAAAATAGCAAGGATGTTTTGCAAGTTTTGATCAAGTAACAAAGAGTTATCTACCCTATTTTACTCAAAGATCTTTCCTATATGTTTTTAACCCTTTTGACAGTGTTGTTTTACCATTGCATTTGGTAAACAACCTTGTATTAGGATGTTTTAAACGGGACAGGCGCGGGTCATCGTATAGACCATGATAGCAATTGTGTTAAGTATCTTTGGCAAATTTTTGAGGGGCTAGATCATTTTGTTTATGCAACCAAGATAGCATCATCGAGGGACTATGATCTTTTGTTTTGTTTTTGTTTTGCCAAAGTACCCAACATGCATAACATGGCCCATTTTTAAGGCAACAAGTGGATGTAACCCTAGGGGTGCAAGTGTGCATTGTGTATTGATTTTCATGCATTTTTGTCTTTGTATTAGGTCAAACTACTTGTTAATTTTGGATTTTTGCATACAAACCCTAATCTCTAATCATGGCATAATTGAAAGCATAAAGTGCGAGAATTAAAATTCTAAGTTATTACAAAAGTGTCCGGGGATGGGGGTACAAATTGTTACAAATGGGGATGAATCTCATAAGAGTAGTGATGTCCAAATATTAAGTATTACAACCAAATCGAATTATCGCAATTCAATACAAAGTTATAACAAATGAAGAAATCAATAATGTTCAAAATTCATGTATTTACTAAAAAATAAATAAATAAAAATCTATTCTAAAAAGAAAGATTAAAAATTATTATTATTATTATTTATGTATTTTATTAATGAAAGGGGTTTAAAGAAACAAGATTAATTAAATTAATGCTCTCTTTATTATTTTTGGTGTTTTCTTGTTAAATGTAAGGAAAATAATAAAAGTAGAAATGATCAAAACTAATTAAGAAAAATCAAAATTTTATTATTATTATTATTATTATTATTATTATTATTATTATTATTATTATTATTAGTGTTATTATTTAACAAAGAAATAAAATAAATTAAAGAAGAAAAACAAAATTAACCAAAATATTAATTTAATTTTGCTATATAAAAAATGTATTGAGTTTTTTATGAACTTATATAAAAAAAAGTGAATTAGAACAAAAAAGAAATGGGCTTGAAAGGGGATGGCCCAAAATAAAAAGTAAGAGAAAAGAAACAATACTCAGAATGGAGGTGGGGGTATGCTAGTATTTTTAAGTGGTCTTAAGCTTGGGGTTTGGGCGGACAGGCCCAATGCATAGTTTTGTTCACATTTTGATTGTGGTCTCAGAATTTTGTGAACAATTTTGGGTTTGGGGAAAGTTATGGTTCGTGTGTTTTACAGCGGCACCGCTCTCTCTCTCTCTCTCTCTCTCTCTCTCTCTCTCTCTCTCTCTCTCTCTCTCTCTCTCTCTCTCTCTCTCTCTCGCTTCTTCTCTTCATCTTTCTCAGCGTGATTATGATCTCCCTCTAAACCTAAGCCGCCGGAGCGACCCTCACCTCTCACCTCCTCTTAATGATCAGTGGCTCTGTTTGTAAACGGTATGGTTCATTTTTATTTTATTTTACAGTTCTCGTTTGATTAAGCTTGCTTCATGTTTCTTTGTTTTAATAATGGTGCTTATGCCTGAGATGTAGTAAGGGTTTGAGAAAAAACGTACCTTGGAGATTTTTTCTGGAAAATGGAGGGGAAAGAGTGAGACGGGGAGATGGAGGCGTTCCTTGGTGGCTTAGAGGCGGAGAGGAAGAGATGACGGAGAGCTTCTGGTATTTATCCTTTGTTCTTTAAAACTTGAATGTTGATGATGATTATAACTCTGAAACTTGTTGTTGATGGATGCTGAAACTCTTTTCCTCTCTTCTGAATGTTGATGTTGATGATGAAATATTTCTGAAACTTGTTGCTATGTCTGAAACTTTTGATTTTTGTTGGTTTTTTTGAATATTGATGATGATCAAATGTTTTCTGAAACTCCTTCTTCTCTCTTGATTTTGAATGTGATGAGGGAACCTTGATGATTATTGTTGAACTGAGTTTGTTGGCTTTTGTTGGATTTTCTTTGTTGATGATGAGTATAGTTCTGAAACTCTTTTCCTCTCTTCTTGAATGTGAATGTTGCTATTCTGAAACTTGTTTGATGTTGCTTCTGAATTTTCGTTCTTTGTAAGTTGTTAATGATGATGTTCTGAAACTTGAAATGTTTGGGGATCCTTGACAGTTTTGCCAAATATCCTGAGTTTTATGGTGGCTACAGTTGTAGGTTTGAAGGTTTTTGGCTTGGGTTGTTACAAACTTGTGGTTTTTGTTTGATAGCAGGCTTGTTTGTTATTCTTGATGTTACAGGATTTTGTAACTTGGTGATTTGTTGTAGTTTGGTTGCTAACAAGTTTGGGCAGTTTAGCTAGGCAGTTACAATTTGTGCTGTTTTGTGTAGCTTGGTTGTGCTTTTGCAGGTTTTTGTGTTGGGAGAGTTGTGGTTTCTGCTTGTTTTATTTTTGAGCAGTTTGACAGGCTATTGTTGCAGCTTATGCAGTTTTGCAATGGTTTTGTAGTTTGGCCTGGCAGTTTACAGTTTTGTTGTGGTTTGGCAAGCTTGCAGTTTTGCTAGGCTTGTGGTGTTTTGTTTGATTGTGCAGGTTGGTGAGTTTGCTGCAGTTTTGGTAGTGCAGTTTGAAACTGCAGTTTGAGTAGTTTTTAGTTTTGGTTAGCTTGAAACTGTTAGAGGATTTTTTAGGTTTTGGGAGAGTTGTCTTGAAGCTTTGACTAGGCAGTTTGGCTAACTAGTTTTTGTTAGTGCAGTTTTGTTCCGCAGGTTGTGGTTTTTGACCAAAGTGTTCTCTCCTCCTCTTTGTGCTCTTTGATAGTTCTTATATCCTTTTGCTTGTTTGTAACTTGTGACAGCCTTTTTTTTTGCCAAACTGTAAACTCTCACCAAAGGTGATATCTTTCTCTCTTTCTCTCTCCATGACAAAGCATTTTTTCTTTTTCTTATTATTCTGAAAAGTTTGCCTATTTTTATGGAAAATGATGAAACAGCTATGATAAGCTTTTTGGCTTGTGATTTGGCTTACCTCCTGTTGTTTACTTTTGGCCTGCTGTACTTTCTGCATTGCATACTTTTTGCCTTCAGTTTGCTTCCAGTTTGCTTTGTATGAAATATTTAGTAATGCAGCTTGACAGTTTTGTAACTCAGTTTGGTTTTGCTTGCTATGCAGTACAGTTGACACCTTGCTTTGTAATGTTGTCATGTTTTGTTGCAATGTTGTTTGCTGCACTACTTGGTTGCTGACTTTGCAATGTTTGGTTACTATGCCTTTGTATGCTAGCTTTGTATGCTTGCTTTGTACAGCATGGCCCATGTTTTGAATTTGAACCGATTGCTTTTGTATGCTTGCATTTTTCCCTTTTGCATTTTTTTACTTTTCTCTTTGTGAACCAAGAAGAGCAATCTTCTTGTGATTTGCAAAGAGAAAAATAAAAACATGATGAACAATAGCACTCTGATTCCAGTAGGCAAACTTTAATGATGAATATTTTCCTTTCTTTTTATTTGAAAATTCTTTTCATATTCAACTGATTGCACTAATCTTTTTTCCTTTGTCTTTTTTCATGTGAGCACAAATTGGACGGTGACAAAGCAGAAGAAGCCGGAGACTTTGAGCATGGGAGCAATGGAGCAATGACTTAGACTTAGATTTATTTTCCATTTATTGTAATCATTTATTTTTTCAAATACTATAAGTTGTAAAATATACAGTATTCAAATAATAAATTATTTTTGTAACAACATTTGAAATGAATGAAGAAAGCTTTTATGAGATCATCTGATATCCAATAAAACCTTCTACTGTCAATATCTTGCAATTCTTCCTTTGCATCTTCACTTATTATTTAAGATTCCTGATTTAAAATAACTGAAACTGCATTCCAGCATTTCCAATACAGATAACTTAAAATCCAAGTAATCCCAAAAAACTCTGTAATCTCATAACCTTGCAATAATATTCCAATCAAAATACGCATTGTGTACTCCAATAAACAAGCAAACATTTTACTCCATTAACAAGCAAACGTCTTAACAGACGCACATCATCTGATTAACCTGGATCAGACAAAACCTGAATATTCCAAATGACCATCTCAGCTCCTATCTCTTATCCCAGATAAAACAAGACCTTGAGAACAACCAGTAAACTTGAAAAAGTGCGAAAACATGTGACAGTTAATTGAACCTCTGAGAATTCAGTTTCTTATGGAAAATGCGAGAGAAACCCTAACTCTTGATATGTTGCCAAAAAAAGTCTGTTTGATCAATTCCTGAGCCAATCTTAAAAATCTGAGAAAAACCTAGGGTTGTGATTTCTTGTGAAAAAGGGAGGGCAAATTTTGGGGTACAATAATTGCCCCTGTTCAATCTTCTTGAACCTGAAGAGTTAGATTGGCGTGTTTGCCTTTCGTGACTCAAAGGTAAAAGAGGATTGGACACTAGAGTGCCCATAAATTTGCACTCGTCAAAGCATAGTTTGAGGGAATGGGCTTAAAGATGCCATTTGGAGATGTGACAGAATCTTGTCAGAGATGGGCTTAAAGATTCCATCCAAGAATGTTTGTTGAACTGTATGTTGTAGGTGAAAGAATGAGTATCAGAAAGGTATCCAGGTCTAGAACGTCTCTGAGTCGGGGGTCTGAATAAGCAATAGATTAGCATTCATGTTTGGAGTATCCGTAAACTGTTTTCAGAAGCTGAATCTGAACAAGCGATAGATTAACATCCATGTTGGGAAGCATTCGTAAACTGTTTTCATGATTCTGGAGTTGAACAAGCAATAGATTAACATCCGTGTTTTGAAGCACCCGTAAACTGTTTTCATGATTCTGAATCTGAACAAGCGATAGATTAACATCCATGTTTGGAAGCACCCGTAAACTGTTTTCATGATCCTTGGTTTTGAACAAGCAATAGATTAACATCCATGTTTGGTGCATTTGTAAACTGCTTTCAAAAGTTGAATCTGAACAAGCGATATCTTGACATTCATGTTTGGAAGCACCCGTAAACTGTTTTCATGATTCTTGAAGTTGAAGTTTGCTAATCTTATCCTGAAAAGGGTAAAATATTAGCTGAAACACAAAGTTATGTTGCATGAAATGTATGATGCAATATATGTGTTTTATCAATGTTTATGAATGTAATGTATGCGCGTGTAAGCTGATTAGCTGTCTTGCTGAGGAAAATAAATCCTGGATAGTTGGAGATAATAAAATCTTTAACTGCTGTCGGGGAAAATAGATCCTGGACCACTGTTGTGTCTCTTCAAGTTTTTTGACAACCTCTATGGGGAGAAGCTATACTGCTAGGGAAATCAGGAGTTTGGGTTGTATGCCAATCTACTGGGGATTCCTGTTTTGTTGTTTGAGGAGAACTCCGCTAGGGAATATTTGAAAACTCTGTGGGGAATTGAGAATGAGAATCTTCATTCTGCTAGGGGAATTTGTGCTGAGGAGTCAAGAACGAGAATCTTCGATCTGCAGTGGATTAAAAACTCTGACAAATTTATGTTCAGAGTAAAGAAAACTCCGGCAACTTCACTGGAGAATCAAGGATGAGAATCTTGATTTTGTTGGGGAGTAAAAACTCTGGGGAATAGCTATACTGCTAGAGAATAAGCTCGGGACTCTAGGAAAAGCTTATTCCTGTCTGGAAGAAGTTAAGTTATATGCCACCTTGAGAATGAGAACCTTCATTCTGTCGGGAATATTAGGAATTCAGGTTGTATGCCACTTTGAGAATGAGAATCTTCATTCTGTTGGGTTAGGGAACTCAGGTTATATGCCACTTTGGGAATGAGAATCGTCATTCTGTTGGGTTAGGAGGTTGGGTGTATGCCAATCTACTGGGGAAGCAAGAATGAGAATCTTCATTCAGGCGTTTCGGTCAGGAGGTTGGGAGTATGCCAAGCTTCTGAGATTTTAAGGATGAGAATCTTCATTCTGTTACAGGGTATCAGGAGCTTGGGAGTATGCCAATCTTCTAAGGTTTTAAGGATGAGAATCTTCATTCTGTTACAGGGTATCAGGAGCTTAGGAGTATGCCAAATATTTTGAGGTTTTAAGGATGAGAATCTTCATTCTGTTACAGGTATCAGGAGCTTGGGAGTATGCCAATCTTCTGAGATTTTAAGGATGAGAATCTTCATTCTGTTACAGGTATCAGGAGCTTGGGAGTATGCCAATCTTCTGAGGTTTTAAGTATGAGAATCTTCATTCTTAAGATAAATAGAATTTTAGGAGCTTCAATTGTCCGTTATTCTGTCGAGGCATCATCTCCATTGAATTTTGGGAACCTCGATCGTCCGTTATTCTGTTGAGAAATCATCTCTTGTTGAATTTTGGGAACCTTGATCGTCTGTTATTCTGTTGAGGAATCATCTCTGTTGAATTTTGTGAAAATCGATCGTCCGTTATTCTGTTGAGAAATCATCTCTGTTGAATTTTGGGAACCTCGATCGTCTGTTATTCTGTTGAGAAATCATCTCTATTGAAGATGAAAGTTAGATGCATTACTATCTGGTCGTGGTCCAGGCTTCATAGCTTGAATTTGATTGTATCTTTCCTGAAAGGTAAAGGTTAATGGTATATATCAAACAATGACGTTCTCAAAATAAATGAGATTGCGTTGTATGATGTCCTGATGTACGGATGTGAAATGTTTTTCAAGACAACCTCTCGTTGGGGAAAATAAATCCCAAACTGGTGATGGAGAAAAGAGTTGGATTTTTCGTCTCTGATAGTGAAAAATCTGGAAGTGAATCAGAGTGAATTGTTGAGAGATTTATTTGAAACAGCAAAATCCGGAATATCTTCCACTGGAATGAGAATCAGGGAGATCTTAGTGTCGATCTGACTAAGCCAGAGAAGTTTTTTTTGGATTAATTTTGACTCAACCAGATGATTAAGACCAGATGATTAAGTAATCTTTGACGATTGATACTCCAAAAGGTAATGAAGGAATCTTGGACGATTACTACCCCAAAAGGTGATGAAGGAATCTTTGACGACTACTACTCCAACAGGTGATGAAGGAATCTTTGACGACTACTACTCCAAAAGGTGATGATAACCTTTACCTGCCGATCAATCTGCATATGTTATGAATGTTGTTGAAATGTAATTTGTTTTGGAGAATAAATTCTTGACAAGTGTTGGGGAAATAAACCCATGACTGCTGGTCTGCTAGAGAGGTGAAGAACTTCTCGAGGATTCTTGAGTTTCTTTTCAGAGGGATTTTGGAGAGATTCGTTATTGCCCCTAGTATCAAATGTTTGTGGCACTTCCAGGAAATTTGGACTGTATGTAACCCTTTGATGAGATTGACGTTTAATGCCCTAAGTGATGGAGACTTTCCCCAGGTTACGCTGTGATTGAGAGATTTCTTGAAATCTTGACTGGAATGTCCCAGGTGTACTGGATTTTGAGAGATTTGTTAAAATCTTGACTGGACTGCCTCAGGTTTACTGGATAATTCCATGTTATGTCCCCTTTGTTGATAGGAGATTTTTGTGACGGAAGTGTCATTCCGCTTGAAGTGATTTTGTTCACTGAGAGAACTTTCGTTCATGGGAACATTCACTGTATGAATTTCTTCGCTATCAAACAAATAGCCATATGTGAACGATGATATTCAAATAATGCAAAGTTTATGCTTGTCTTGAAATTTTAGAAAATGCATTTTTTAGCAGAAAACTTTTATAAGACAAATTCAACACAAGATTTAGAGCAACGCCTTACAGGAGTCAGGATACCTTTTGTAACAGTATGCTTTCGAACTAACCCATGCTTCAATTAGGACTTTTGAAGGGTTGTGTGATACGGTGGGAGAACTGACTTGAGGTTTTGCGTTTGTGTTTGCAAATGTTTCGGTTTAGCAAGAGTCGCCACTGAATTTTTATTTTATCCTAAGGAAAGGTCAAAAAGCACAGGAAAGACCTTTGAGATGTTTTCTTGGGTTCGGGGAGTAGATTATGAAAAGGGAAGGTGCAAGAACCCTTTTCATCCATGGTTATCCATGGGCTCTTAGTTACTTGTTTAGATCACTTGCTTTGCTTTTCAATTGTTTGAAATGGTGCTTTGTGTGTGGTTTTGAAAGATGTTTTGAAAAGAGGCCATTGTTGTGGCAACCTTTGTAATGATTCTTGTTTGAATGTACACAAAGGTGTTTTTGTCTTTTGAAAAGTTTCCAATGTTTGAAAGTTGGATTTTGAAATTGTGTTGTGAAGTGTGTTTGAAAATAGCAAGGATGTTTTGCAAGCTTTTGATCAAGTAACTAAGAGTTATCTACCCTATTTTACTCAAAGATCTTTCTTATGTTTTTAACCCTTTTAACAGTGTTATTTCACCATTTCATTTGGTGAACAACCTTGTGTTAGGATGTTAAACGGGACAGGCGTGGGTCATCGTATAGACCATGATAGCAATTGTGTCAAGTATTTTTGGCAATTTTCTTGAGGGACTTGATCATTTTTGTTTAGGCAACTCAGATAGCGTCATCGAGGGAATATTATCTTTTGTTTTGTTTTTGTTTTTCCAAAGTACTTAACATGCATACCATGACCCATTTTTGAAGGCAACAAGTGGATTGTAACCCTAGGGGTGCAAGTGTGCATTGTGTTTGTTTTTCATGTATTTTTGTATTTGATTAGGTCAAACTATTTGTTAATTTGATTTTGCATACAAACCCTAATTCTCTAATCATGGCATAATTGAAAGTGTTAAGTGCGAGAATTTAAATTCTAAGCTATTACAACATGATTATGGGGATGGGGGTACAATTTTGAATATATAGGGGGGATTTGACAAGAAACATAAACCCTAGTGACTATTACATCCGAATTGAGTCTCAATGCAAACAATATTCAAATGTACAATACTTAAATGAACAAAATAAATAAATATTAAATAAAATGTATTATGCAAAAAAAAATTTTTTTTTATTTGTTTATGCATGTAAAGTATTTTTAATGTGGAAGAGTATAAAGAAATAAATTAAGATTGATTTTATTTATTAAAGGGGTAAACCCTAATTTTCTTTAAGAAAATAATATTATCTACTATTTATATACAAAAATATATTAATATGTACAAAAATAAAATATATTGAGAAAAAGTGTTTTTTAGTATAAATAATAATAAAAAATAAAAAGGTAGTATATATATATATATATATATATATATATATATATATATATATATATATATATATATATATATATATATATATATATATATATATATATATATATATATATATATATATATATATATATATATATATATATATATATATATATATATATATATATATATATATATATATATATATATATATATATATATATATATATATATATATATATATATATATATATATATATATATATATATATATATATATATATATTTAATATATTAAGTATGTATCCAATAAAATAAAATATTTACAAAAATAAAATATATTCAAGAAAATATTTTCAATGTGAATAAAAATAAGAAATAGAAATAAAAGTATTATTTACATTATTTGCAAGTTTTCAAATAAATTATAAAAAAGTATTCCAAATGTTTTAATGTTTAGAAAAATCAAAATAAAATATCAAATAAATGTAAAAAAAATGTGAAAATATTTTTAAGCATTTTTTATATTTGGGGATAAAATAATAAAATCAGAAATGAAATAAAAATGCAAAAATAATAAAATATAAAGAAATTGGGCCAGGGGGTGTAAAACTGAAAATGGGGGGTGTTAGAAGTAGAAACAAGCCAGCCCAGCCCATTTCCGCTTCATCTTCTTCCTTGTTCAAACAGAAAAAACGCGCGCCCTGTACAAACTGCTAACTCCTGTATTTGTGATCTTTTGCCAAAACTCAAAACATGAAACTTGTAGAGCATTAAACCACGATTCTAACCATATAAAAAACTTAATCTAACTCTCAAAGACCAGAGAGAATTTCTCTGGCCCTAAAATCTGACCTAGTTTTTTCAGCATGTTCATGGATGAAATTCTCTTAGCTCGCTTAATATAAATGAAAACTGAGCATATGTATGGCTTCATGGAAATGAGTACTACATCTTTCATTCACAAACCTAAGGCTAAATGTTCCTAAATAGAGAGATAGAAGTTTGAGAAATACCTGTTTCAGTCAAGCTCGAGAATGGCAATGCAGGAACTTTCAGTGAGGCCTGAGGTTCTTTTGAGCTTGCTTGATGTTCCCTGGACCTTTCCCAATGCTTAGTTTACTTTGAAATGGTCTGAATCTCTCTATAGAACTCAACCTGCAAAGCTTCAAAACAGAAATGGTGAACACTGTAAATGGAGTTACAGTTGGCAATGGAGGTTTGGGATAGCTTGAGTGAGTTGAATGGAAGGTATTGGAACAAGTTTGAGGCCAAACGCACGAGTGGTTTGTGTGATGGATGTGAATCTGCAAGGAGTGCCCTGTTTTGCAAGAAGAATGTGATTTGGTGTTTTGGAAGCCTTGAGGGCTCAAAAATTCGTGTTTATGGCTCAGGGCAATGCACAAAACTTGTTTGAAATGTTGGCTAGAGTTGAATATATCATATGCCCAAGTTATGTCCTTTTGGAAAGTTGACTTGTTTTGAAAGAAAAGTGTGAAGTGATATGAGGTAGGCCTATACAGGCTATATCCAAGCATGCAAAAGTTTCTTGTACCTTTGCCTGAGTTTGTGGAACTTGTTTTCTGCAAAGAAAGAGGTCCAAGGCTCAAGAGAAGCAATGTTGACATAAAGTTGCCTTTATGAAAATGGAAGTGCCACCTTTATGCCAAAAATGGATTTATTCATTGTGCCAAGCTCTAATGATCAAAATAACACCAATGTCCAATGATTTTGCATTCAATTTTTGAGTGTTAAAGGGTTTATAGACCTGTAATTAAGTACAAAGCAAGTTTGGACAGATTTTGCAACTTGTATGAACATGTATTGGCCATGGATACAAAGTGAGTTTTTGCCAACTTCAAGCATTTGATTCTCCCTAACCAAAAATGTGTTTGAGGAGTTATTAGACAATTTGGAAAGCTTGCAACATGCACTATAATCCATCTTTCAAATGCAACTTGAGACTCCAAGTGGAACTATGTGAAAAATGGCCAAGAAGATGGGTCAAAATCCTGCCTAAACTAGGGCAAAATTTCTCTAAGTTAAAAGTTTTAGGGACCCTTGTTCCAAAAATCATAACTTCAGATCCAAGCTTATTTTGAGAAAACTTTATGAATCAAAGTTGTATATTTTGTGGAGTACTACAACTTTCATGTTGTAATTTTTGTTTGAATCCATTTTCATCATGGTGAAAATATGGGGCAAAGTTAGGAAAAATTAAGAAAATTTTATAACTTAGAAAATTTCTAAGTTATGAAATTTTTCCAATTTCAAACCCTAATTTGCAATTTTGGGTTTCTTGATGAACAAGTTTCATAATTTGACACATCTTGATAAAGAATAACCCTTGGCACTTGATTTTGACCAAAAAGTCAAAGTTTGACTTTTTAGTGTACAGTCAAATTTTGATCAGTTGACTGAAAAATTCATCTGTCAATCCAATGCGTTTGAGATCTTTTGAACTTGTTGAATAGGTCAAGATAATTTCATTGATTCCTTGAGTCCATGGTTGAGCTTGATTTGCCATTGGCTAGGTCAAACAGTCAAAAATTGCCTTTGTACAGTCAAAACCCTAAAAATGACCATTTTGCCCTTTTGGTGATCTGATCAAATTTCTTGTGGAATTGTGGTCCAAACTTGATCAAATGGTTCATATGAGTTCATAATGTTTATTTGGGTCAAAATTCATGAGGTTTGACTGTAAATTGGCCACACTTGACTTTTTCCCCAATACAGCTGATTTCTAGGTCAATTGTTCAATTGACTGGGCAAAAATTTAATTCAAGGCTTGAAACTTGGTATGGACAAACTTATGAGTCCAACATGAAGTAGGAAAGTCAATTTGGGCATTGAAGGTCCAAAAATCCCTGTGCAAAATCAAACCCTAATTTAGGTCAACAGTGCAACGAGGTGTCTTGAGCAGAGCAAACCCTAGCTTGATCTTGAGTTCCAAGAGCCTTGTGATGAGAAATGTTGATAAAATGAGAGGGAAAATTTTTGGGTACAACAGTTTCCCCTGTTCAATCTTCTTGAACCTGAAGAGTTATATTGGCAAGTTTGCCTTTCGTGACTTGAAGGTAAAAGAGGATTGGACACTAGAGTACCCGTAAATTTGCACTCGTCAAATTGTTGTTGAGGGAATGGGCTTAAAGATGCCATTTGGAGATGGTAGAATATTGCTGGAGATGGGTTTAAAGATGCCATCCAAGATTTGTTTGTTGAAGATCAGTAGAATGAACATGAGAATGGTATCCGTATTTGGAACGTATTTGAGATGTATCTGGAGACTGAATTTGTATGAGCAAGGGAATGGCGTCTGTTGTTTAGAGCGTATCCGAGATGTAACTGTATTTGAACTTTGAATGAATATCAGAACGACTGCCGTGTCTGGAGTTTATTTGTATTGCGAATGGGTAACAGAAAAACATTTGTGTATGGAGCAACTGTGTGCTGGGGAATAATTCTGAATGAGTGACAGAATGGCAACCGTGTATGGGGCGTATCTGGACTGTATCTGAAGTTGAGGTCTGTATGAGTAGCAGAATGACTTCTGTGTCTGGAGTGTATCTGAAACTGTAACTAGGATCTGAATAAGTGACAGAATGACTTCTGTGGCGACTGCACCGGGGAGAATCAAACTTCTGGTGTAAGGGTCAGAATGGCATCCGTGTTTGGAGTGTATCTGAACTTGAAGCTGATAGTCGAATCTGAATGAGAAATAGAATGGCTGCCGTGTCTGGAGCGTATCTAGTCTATATCGGATTGCTGAAGTCTGAATGAGTAGTAGAATGACGGCCGTGTCTGGGGTGTATCCATACTGTATCTGAAATCTCTGAATAGTTTTTAATTATAGCTTTTTAATCTTATCCTGAAAAGGGTAAAATGTTAGCTAAAACACGAAGTTATGTTGCATGATATGTATGATGCAATGAAACGTGTTTCATCAATGTTTATGATATATGAATGTATTGTATGTGCATGTAAGCTGATTAGCTGTCTTGCTGAGGAAAATAAATCCTTGATAATTGGAGATAATGAAATTTTGACTGCTACCGGGGAAGTAAATTCCTGACCGATGTTGAGGATTCAAAAAATCTTTGATTGTTGAAGATGAGAAATCCTTGCCGACTGCCTGGGATTAAATATCTTTGATTATTGAGAATGAGAAATCCTGGGACCACTGCTGGGGATTGAAAATCCTTGGTGACTTGTGGGGATTTAACAAGAGCTTTGACAACTTCTGCGGGGAATGAGAATCCTTGATGACTTTCCTGGGAGATAAGGAAAACTCCGACGACCTCTACTGGGGAATTAAACATGGGGGCTTTAAATGGGGAAACCGAAATTTAGAATCTTCGTTCTGTTGGGAAATAATTATGTGGGGAGAGTGTTTATTCTGCCGGATAAATCAGGAGTTTTGGGTTGTATGCCAAATTACTGGGGAATCGTCCTAGTTGTGGATAAGACAAGAAGTTAACTGTTATCTGATTGATTCTCAGACTTTTAAGATAACCTGCTGGGGAAGCTGGGGAAAACTGAATGGTTCCCACTGGGAATTGATAGTTGGAAATTTGACTTCGCTGGGGAAGAAGGTTTAGAATATTCTAGATCCGTCGGGGATATGTATTTCAGGGTTTTCAGGCTCCACTGGGGATCGGGAGTTTGAACTCTGATGGGAACTTTGAAACATAACTCTGCTGGGGAATAAAGTTTATAATACACTGGCTCTGCTGGGGATCTTGAAATTTAACTCTGCGGGGGAATATCTGAAAACTCTGTGGAGGATTGAGAATGAGGATCTTCATTCTGCTAGGGGAATTTGTACCGAGGAGCCGAGAACGAGAATCTTCGATCTGCAGGGGGTTAAAAAGAAAAAAAACTCTGACAAATTTATGCTGAGGGTAAATGAAGCTCTGGCAACTTCACTAGAGAATCAAGGATAAGAATCTTGATTTTGTCGGGGAGTAAAAACTTTGTGGGGAGTATCTGTACTGCTGAAGAGTAGATATCCTGTTGGAGAGTAAAACTCAGGATTCTGGAAAAAGCTTAATCCTGTTTGGAAGAAGTTCAGAAGTTAAGTCGCATGCCACTTTGAGAATGAGAATCTTCATTCTGTCGGGAATGTCAAGAATTCAGGTTATACGCCACTTTGAGAATGAGAATCTTCATTCTGTTGGGTAATATCAGGAGGTTGGGTGTATGCCAATCTACTGGGATAGCAAGAATGAGAATCTTTATTCAGGCGTTTGGGTCAGAAGGTTGGGTGTATGCCAATCTACTGGGGAAGCAAGAACGAGAATCTTCATTCAGGCGTTTGGGTCATAAGGTTGGGTGTATGCCAATCTACTGAGGTTTCAAGGATGAGAATCTTCATTCTGTTAACGATATCAGGAGCTTGGGAGTATACCAATATTCTGAGGTTTTAAGGATGAGAATCTTCGTTCAGGCGTTTGGGTCAGAAGGTTGGGTGTATGCCAATCTACTGAGGTTTCAAGGATGAGAATCTTCATTCTGTTAACGGTATTAGGAGCTTGGGAGTATACCAATCTTCTGAGGTTTTAAGGATGAGAATCTTCATTCTGTTAAGGGTATCAGGATCTTGGGAGTATACCAATCTTCTGAGGTTTTAAGGATGAGAATCTTCATTCTGTTAACAGTATCAGGAGGTTGGGAGTATACCAATCTTCTGAGGTTTCAAGGATGAGAATCTTCATTCAGGCGTTTGGGTCAGAAGGTTGGGTGTATGCCAATCTACTGAGGTTTCAAGGATGAGAATCTGCATTCTGTTAACGGTATCAAGAGCTTGGGAGTATACCAATATTCCAAGGTTTTAAGGATGAGAATCTTCATTCTGTTAAGGGTATCAGGAGCTTGGGAGTATACCAATCTTCTGAGGTTTTAAGGATGAGAATCTTCATTCTGTTAACGGTATCAGGAGGTTGGGAGTATACCAATCTTCCTAGGTTTCAAGGATGAGAATCTTCATTCTTGAGAGAAACAGAATTTTAGGAGCTTCATTTGTCCATTATTCTGCTGGTGGGTTGTTTCCGTTGAGATTTAGGCACTCGTCCGTAATTCGACTGAAGTAAAAACTTTATCGCTCGAATTTGATTGTACCTTTCCTGAAAGGTAAAGGTTAGTGGCGTATATCAAACAATGATGTTCTCAAAATAAATGAGACTGCGTTGCATGATGTCCTGATGCACAAAGGTGTAATGTTTTTCAAGACGACCTTTCATTGAGGAAAATAAATCCCGAACTGGTGAAGGAGAAAAGAGTTGGATTCTTCATCTCTGATAGTGAAGAAAAATCAGGATAAATCGCTGAGAGATTTATCTGAAATATCAAAAACTCGGAATATCTTCCACTGGCATAAGAATCAGGGAGATCTTAGTGTCGATTTGATCAAAACAGAGAGGGTCTTGGATTAACTTTGACTCAAACGGATGATGGAGGAATCTTTGACGACCGTAACTCCAACGGGTGATGAAGGAATCTTCGATGACCGTAACTTCCAACAGGTGATGAAGGAATCTTCGACGACCGTAACTTCCAATAGGTGATGAAGGAATTTTAGACGACCGTTACTTCCAACAGGTGATGAAGGAATCTTCGACGACTGTTACTTCCAACAGGTGATGAAGGAATCTTCGGCAACCGTTACTTCCAACAGGTGATGAAGGAATCTTTATCTGTCGATCAAACTTCGTATGTTATGAATGTTGTTGAAATGTAATTTCGTTTTGGAGAATAAATCCTTGACAAGTGTTGGGGAATAAACCCATGACTGCTGGTATGCTAGAGAGGTGATGAACTTCTCGAGGACGCTTGAATTTCTTTTCAGAAAGATTTTGGAGGGATTCGTCATTGCCCCTAGTATCAAATGTTTGTGGCATTTCCAGGAAACTTGGATTGTACGTAACCCTTTGATGAGATTGACGTTTCATGCCCTAATTGATGGTGATGGAGACTTGCCCCAGGTTAATCTGCAATTGAGAGATTTCTTGAAATCTTGACTGGACTGCCCCATGTTTACTGGGCTTTGAAAGATTTGTTGAAATCTTGACTGGACTGCCCCAGGTTTACTGGACAATACCAAACCAAGTCCCCTTTTGTTGATAGGAGATTTTTGCAACGGGAGTGTTATCCCTCTTGAAGTGATTTTGTTCACTGAGAGAGCTTTCGTTCATCGGAACTTTCGCTGTATGAATTTCTTCATTGTCAAACAAATAACCATGTGCAAACAACAATATTCAAATAATACAAAGTTTGTGCTTGTCTTGAAATTTTCAAAAATGAGTTTTTTAGCAGAAAACTTTTATAAGACAAATTCAACACAAGATTTAGAGCAAAGTCTTACAGGAGTCAGGATACCTTTTGTAACAGTATGCTTTCGAACTAACCCATGCTTCAATTAGGACTTTTAAAGGGTTCTAACGTGACTTGGTTCACGGTTTAAGAAACAAAGGATTAAGGCTCAAAGTATATTTGTACCCACCTGCTCTTCGTGATGTTCTTCAATCCTAAACTCAGTTAATTGTGCGTCGAACTCTATTCGAGTTTGGAACGATGTTTTTTGGTGATGGTTCACACAAGTTGAATTTGTTATAAGACAGTCATCATCATTTTTTGCAACATTTTTCATGTTGTTGAGGATTTGTAGTGGCCTCTTTCTTTTGATTTGTTATCCCTAATTTTTGCCTGATTGTTCCTGTTTTCGAGATTACAGTCAGCGGGATGCCCCAGCTTTATTAAGCCTCCTTTGTAGGTTTTGACTCAGTGGGCTTTTCTTTTTTGAGATATAATGACTGCCTATGAGATAAGGAACCATCACTGCCTTTTGATTCTAAAGGAATGTTTTTGATGTCATTCGTTGTATTACGAACTGAGAGTTGGCGACTTTAATGCGCATCTTTTGAATTAATTGAGAGACTACCCTGCCCCAGGTTTGATAAAAGGTTTCAATTTGTGTTAAAACAAGAAACTTATACTTCTTTGGCTCGAAGGGGTTGACTAGGGATTATCTTCCTTATAACTCGTGTTTAGGATTTGAAAGAAACGCTTGTACATCGTCAGCCAGGTCTATCCAAAAGCACATTGTACGAGATTATGGCATTGTTTCGTCATCCTCCCTCTAAAGACTTGTAACTTTTAGCAAGAGTTAAATATCATAAAGAAAGTAGGAAGCATAATTCAAGAATAGTGAAAACGAATGGATGAATTCAAGACAAACATATGCAATGCATTAATGAAACAGATTTTGACATCAACAGATAATTGTTTGAATAACAAAAGAAATTACAACTTGAAAATTCAAATGAAACAAAAGTCTCTTAGTTCGAACTTTGTCATTTCAGGTGGAGAACCCACAGCGGAAGATTTTCATCTCGCCATCCGGCATGAATTTCAGCACTCCTCTGTCAATCAAGTCTTGAATTTTGTTTTTCAAAGCCCAACAGTCGTCGGTGTCGTGTCCAGGACTATAGGAGTGGTATACACAAAATGTGTCGGGGTGATAGCCAGGAGCAGAGGTATTGGGATTCCGAAGAGGATCCTTTAAAACAGTCAGATTGACCTCCAACAAGCGTTCCAGTATTAGAGATGATGGTATGCCAGTCTCAGTGAAATGTCTTCCAGATGTATTTTGCTTACGCCGATTACCCCGCTGACGCTGGCGAGGTTGTTGTTGGGCTTGTGACCCTGAAGAAAGTTGGGGAGCCTTTCCCTTGTCTTCTTGTCTCAAAGGAGGTTGAATGATGACTTGATCTTCAACCCTAGTTGTTTGCCCCACTTGGTTATCTTGAAGCAGTTTGTTGATGAGGACCATGAGCTCCTCTTGTCTTTGAGCCAGGTCTTGAATGAGAGCCATCTGGCCCACCAGTTGTCCCATCATCTGGATCTTCATTGTTGCCAACTCAATCTGTAGCCCTTCCAATTGATCATTCCTGATGCCACCTGGATTCCCTAGGACCATGCCCCTTGTGAGGAGAGCTTTCACTTCTTCTTGTCCCTGGGATAGGTTCAAGAACATTTCTTGAAGTTGAGCGTTTTAAGCCTGGATATCTTCGACAGTCCTCTCTAGAGCCATCTCTACTGAAATAAACAGTAGGAGAATAAGGAGACCTAAAAGGGAGAACCTGTCATGATACAATGCATGATATGTGGATGCATGTTTTCAAGGATCTCTCAGGGTAAACACAAGAAAATGTTAGAGATTGAACTTCGATCAACATCTCTTATTGGAGAACTTTGTATCGGTGGATGTCATTCCACGAGAATCAAGCTCACCATGTCAAGTGGGTCATAGCCCTTGATTCAAGTTGTTGTACTTGATCTTAGACGATGTTTGTTTAGAGGAAAATGAAACCTCTTGCCCTTTGGTAGACGTTTGGTTCAACGTGACCCTGCATCAAAGACCCTCGAGATCCTTGAAATGGTTATTGAAAATGCTATGGTATGATGTTATGATGTTATGTACAGGTATGCAAAAGTAAGCAAGTGTATATACATGTAATCATATTCACACAAAGCAGACAAGTCCTTAGGTTTAGGCTTGCATGGAGTTCGTAGGTAAGTACCCTCTTGAAGTTAGTTGGCTCAACCTATCCTATAAATAGTAACCGGGTTCTAAGGAGCTCAATATCACTGGATTATTTTATGTGTTCATTGTTTCAGTTTAGCCACTTAACTGGAAACCAAAATATTCCAAGAAAACAACCCTTAATGAGTGCAGTATCGAGTGTCTACCAACTTCGGACTGCACCAAAGCCGGTCACCTAACTACCCCTAATAAGGACAAGATGGTCAAGTAAGGTTCTAAGAGTTCGTTAGTGCTTAATGACATCACTCAGTGGCCCTGTATTCTCTTTGATTGACTCAAAGGCTACTGGTACCCACAAATATGTCGCACTAACGTAGCCACTACTTGAACCATGTCGGTGTACCCCACACAGTTCCCTCACAGTTTATTGCTACTTACCTAAAAGGTGCCCCCGAATCCGGGTGTAGGATTTAAAACAAACCCAAACAAGGAACCAAAAAGTAAATCAATCAAAGCAATCAAGGTAAGCATGTAAAGGTGATCTAAACCCTAAGGTAACCCCACTTTTAGAATTATTTCCCCAACAGAGTCGCCAGTTCTGTGATACGGTGGGAGAACTGACTTGAGGTTTTGCGTTTGTGTTCTCAAATGTTTCGGTTTAGCAAGAGTCGCCACCGACTTTTTATTTTATCCTAAGGAAAGGTCAAAAAGCACAGGAAAGACCTTTGGGATGTTTTCTTGGGTTCGGGGAGTAGATTATGAAAAGGGAAGGTGCAAGCACCCTTTTCATCCATGGTTATCCATGGGCTCTTAGTTACTTGTTTAGATCACTTGCTTTGCTTTTCAATTGTTTGAAATGATGCTCTTCAATTGTTTGAAATGGTGCTTTGTGTGTGGTTTTGAAAGATGTTTTGAAAAGAGGCCATTGTTGTGGCAACCTTTGTAATGATTCTTGTTTGAATGTATACAAAGGTGTTTTTGTCTTTTGAAAAGTTTCCAATGTTTGAAAGTTGGATTTTGAAATTGTGTTGTGAAGTGTGTTTGAAAATAGCAAGGATGTTTTGCAAGCTTTTGATCAAGTAACTAAGAGTTATCTACCCTATTTTACTCAAAGATCTTTCTTATGTTTTTAACCCTTTTAACAGTGTTATTTCACCATTGCATTTGGTGAACAACCTTGTGTTAGGATGTTAAACGGGACAGGCGTGGGTCATCGTATAGACCATGATAACAATTGTGTCAAAATGTTGATGTGGGTCAAAATTCATGAGGTTTGACTATAAATTGGCCACAATTGACTTTTTCCCCAATACAGTTGATTTCTAGGTCAACTGTCCAATTGACTGGGCAAAAATTTGATTCAAGGCTTGAAACTTGGTATGGATAAACTTATGAGTCCAACATGAAGTAGGAAAGTCAATTTGGGCATTGAAGGTCCAAAAATCCATGTGCAAACTCAAACCATAATTTAGGTGAAGAATGCAAGGAGGTGTCTTGAGCAGAGCAAACCCTAGCTTGATCTTGAGTTCCAAGAGCCTTGTGATGAGAAATGTTGATAAAATGAGAGGGAAAATTTTGGGGTACAACACGTTGTAACGTGGCTTGGTTCACGATTTAAGAAACAAAGGATAAAGGCTCAAAGTATATATGTACCCACCCGCTCTTCGTGATGAACTTCAATCATAAACTCAGTTAATTATGCGTTTGAACTCCAAATGAGTCTGGAACAACGTTTTTGGTGATGGTTCAAAACAAGTCGAATTTGTTGGAAGGCAGTCATTTTTGCAACATTTTTCATGTTGTTGAGGATTTGTAGTGACCTCTTTCTTTTGATTTATTTATCCCTAATTTTTGCCTGACTATTCCTGTTTTTGAGATTTACAGTCAGCGGGGTGCCCCAGCTTCCTAAGCCTCCTTTGTAGGTTTTGGCTTAGTGGGGTTTTCTTTTTTGAGAGATAATGACTGCCTATGAGATAAGGAACCATCACTGTCTTTTGGTTCCAAAGGAACTTTTTGATGTCATTCGTTGTATTACGAACTGAGAGTTTGCGGCTAAACGCACATTTTGAATTAAATGAGAGACTACCCTACCCCAGTTTTGATTAAAGGTTTCAATTTGTGTTAAAACATAAAAACTTCTACTTCTTTGGCTCGAAGGGGTTGACTAGGGATTATCTTCCTTATAACTCCAGTGTTTAGGATTTGAAAGAAACGCATGTACATCGTCAGCAAGGTCTGTCCAAAAGCATACTGTATAAGATTATGGCATTGTTTTCGTCCTCCTCCCTCTAAAGGCTCGTAACTTTTAGCAAGAGTTAAATGTCATCGAGAAAGTAGAAAGCATAGTTCAAGTATAGTGAAAACGAATGGATGAATTCAAGACAAACATATGCAATGCATTAATGAAACAGAGTTTGACATCAACAGATAATTATTTGAATAACAAAAGAAATTACAACTTGAAAATTCAAATGAAACAAAAGCCTCTTAGTCTGAACTTGTCACTTTAGGTGGAGAACCCTCAGCGGAATATTTTCACCTGACCATCTTGTGTGAACTCCAGTGTTTTTTCTTTAACCAGATCTTGAATTTTGTTTTTCAATGCCCAACAGCTATTAGTGTCATGTCCAGGGCTGTTGGAATGATACGCACATCTCGCATTTGGATTGTACCCTGGGGAGGATGTTTTGGGACGCCGAGGGGGGTCCCTTAATACAATTAGCTTGACTTCCAACAAGCGTTGCAGCACTTGGGATAATGGCATGTTAATCTCAGTGAAGTGCTTTTCAGATGTATTTTGCTCACGCTGATTATCCTGTTGATGCTGGTGAGGCTGTTGTTGGGCTTGTGACCCTGAAGAAAATTGGGGAGACTTTCCCTTGACTTCTTGTATCAAGGGAGGCTGAATGGTGACTTGATCTTAAACCTTAGTTGTTTGCCCCATTTGGTTACATCCATCTTGATGCAGTTTGTTGATGAGGACCTTTAACTCCTCTTGTCGTTGAGCCAGGTTTTGAATAAGAGCCATCTGGCCCATCAGTTGTCCCATTATCTGAATTCTCATTGTTGCCATCTCAATCTGTAACCCTTCCAACTGATCATTCATGATGCCTCCTGGATTCCCTGTAACCATTCCCCTTGTGAGGAGAGCTTTCACTTCTTCTTGCCCCTTGGACAGGTTCAAGAACATTTCTTGAAGTTGAGCATTTTGAGCCTGGATATCTTTGACAGTCTTCTCTAGAGCCATCTCTACTGAAATAAACAGTAGGAAGGTAAGGAGACTTGAAAGGGGGAAACCTGTCATGATACGATGCATGATATGTGGATGCATGTTTTCAAGGATCTCACGGGGTAAACACAAGGAAATGTTAAAGGTTGAACTTTGATCAACATCTTTGATTGGAGAACTTCGTATCAGTAGATGTCTTTCCACGAGAATCAAGCTCACCATGTCAAGTGGGTCATAGCCCTTGACTCAAGTTGTTGTACTTGATATTTGACGGTGTTTGTTTAGAGGAAAATGAACCCTCTTGCCCTTTGGTAGACGTCTGGTTCAACGTGACCCCATATCAAAGACCCTCGAGATCCTTGAAATGGTTATTGAAAATGCTATGGTATGATGTTATGATATTATGTACAGATATGCAAAAGTAAGAAAGTGTATATACAAACAGTCATATTCACACAAAGCAGACAAGTCCTTAGGTTTAGGCTTGCGTGGGGTTTGTAGGTAAGTACCCTCTTGAAGTTAGTTGGCTCAACTTGTCCTATAAATAGTAACCGGGTTCTAAGGAGCTCAATATCACCGGATTATTTGTTGTGTTCATTGTTTCAGTTTAGTCACTTTACTGGCGACCGAAATATTCCAAGAAAACAACCCTCAATGAGTGTAGTATCGAGTATCTACCAACTTCGGACTGCACCAAAGCCGGTCATCTCACTACCCTTAATAAGGCCAAGATGGTCAAGTAAGGTTCTAAGAGTCCATTAGTGCTTCATGACATCACTCAGCGGCCCCATATTCTCTTTGATTGACTCAAAGGCTACCGGTACCCACAAATATGTCTCACTAACGTAGCCACTATTTCAACCATGTCGGTATACCCCGCACAGTTCCCTCACAGTTTATTACTACTTACCTAAAAGGTGCCCCCAAATCTGGGTGTAGGATTTAAAACAAACCCCAAACAATAGAACCAAATGTAAAGCAATCAAATCAAACAAGGTAAGCATTTAAAGGTGATCTAAACCCTAAGGTTACTCCACTTTTGAAATATTCACCAGCAGAATCGCCAGTTCTGTGATACGGTGGGAGAACTGACTTGAGGTTTTGCATTTTGTGTTCGCAATTGTGCGGTTTAGCAAGAGTCGCCACTGACTTTTTATTTTATCCAAAGGAAAGGTCAAAAAGAACAGGAAATGCCTTTGAGATTTTTTCTTGGGTTCGGGGGGTAGATTATGAAAAGGGAAGGTGCAAGCACCCTTTTCATCCATGGTTATCCATGGGCTCTTAGTTACTTGTTTAGATCACTTGCTTTTGCTTTTCAATTGTTTTAAATGGTGCTTTGTGTGTGGTTTTGAAAATGTTTTGAAAAGAGGCCATCGTTGTGGCAACCTTTGTAATGATTCTTGTTTGAATGTATACAAAGGTGTTTTTGTATTTTGAAAAGATGTTTCAATGTTTGAAAGTTTGAAACTTTTTTTTGGGAAATGTTTTGAAATTGTGTTGTGAAGTGTGTTTGAAAATAGAAAGGATGTTTTGCAAGTTTTGATCAAGTAACTAAGAGTTATCTACCCTATTTTACTCAAAGATCTTTCCTATATGTTTTTAACCCTTTTGACAGTGTTGTTTTACCATTGCATTTGGTAAACAACCTTGTATTAGGATGTTTTAAATGGGACACGCGCGGTTCATCATATAGACCATGATAGTAATTGTGTTAAGTATCTTTGGCAAATTTTTGAGGGGCTAGATCATTTTGTTTAGGCAAGCAAGATAGCGTCATCGAGGGACTATGTTCTTTTGTTTTGTTTTTGTTTTGCCAAAGTACCCAACATGCATAACATGACCCGTTTTTAAGGCAACAAGTGGATGTAACCCTAGGGTGCAAGTGTGTATTGTGTATTAATTTTCATGCATTTTTGTCTTTGTATTAGGTCAAACTACTTGTTAATTTTGGATTTTTGCATACAAACCCTAATCTCTAATCATGGCATAATTGAAAGCATAAAGTGCGAGAATTAAAATTCTAAGTTATTACAAAAGTGTCCGGGGACGGGGGTACAAATTGTTACAAATGGGGATGAATCTCATAAGAGTAGTGATGTCCAAATATTAAGTATTACAACCAAATCGAATTGTCACAATTCAATACAAAGTTATAACAAATGAAGAAATCAATAATGTTCAAAATGCATGTATTTACTAAAAAATAAATAAATAAAAATTTATTCTAAAAAGAAAGATTAAAAATTATTATTATTCTTATTTGTGTATTTTATTAATGAAAAGGGTTTAAAGAAACAAGATTAATTAAATTAATGCTCTTTATTATTTTTGGTGTTTTCTTGTTAAATGTAAGGAAAATAATAAAAGGAGAAATGATCAAAACTAATTAAGAAAAATCAAAATTTTATTATTATTATTAGTGTTATTACTTAACAAAGAAATAAAATAAATTAAAAGAAGAAAAAGAAAATTAACCAAAATATTAATTTAATTTTGCTATATAAAAAATGTATTGAGTTTTTTATGAACTTATATAAACAAAAGTGAATTAGAACAAAAAAGAAATGGGCTTGAAAGGGGATGGCCCAAAATAAAAAGTAAGAGAAAAGAAATAATACTCAAAATGGAGGTGGGGGTATGCTAGCAATTTTAAGTGGGCTTAAGCTTGGGGTTTGGGCGGACAGGCCCAATGCATGGTTTTGTTCACATTTTGATTGGGGTCTCAGAATTTTGTGAACAATTTAGGGTTTGGGGAAAGTTAGGGTTCGTGTGTTTTACAGCGGCGCCACTCTCTCTCTCTCTCTCTCTCTCTCTCTCTCTCTCTCTCTCTCTCTCTCTCTCTCTCTCTCTCTCTCTCTCTCTCTCTCTCTCTCTCGCTTCTTCTCTTCATCTTTCTTAGCGCGATTCTGATCTCCCTCTAAACCTAAGCTGCCGGAGCGACCCTCACCTCTCACCTTCTCTCAATGATCAGTGGCTCTGTTTGTAAACGGTATGGTTCATTTTGTTTTGATTTTACAGTTCTCGTTTGATTAAGCTTGCTTCATGTTTATTTGTTTTAACCTATGGTGCGTATGCCTGAGATGTAGTAAGGGTTTAAGAAAAAACGTACCTTGGAGATTTTTTCTGGAAAATGTAGGGGAAAGAGTGAGACGGGGAGATGGAGGCGTTCCTTGGTGGCTTAGAGGCGGAGAGGAAGAGATGACGGTGAGCTTCTGGTATTTCTCCTTTGTTCTTTAAAACTTGAATGTTGATGATGATTATAACTCTGAAACTTGTTGTTGATGGATGCTGAAACTCTTTTCCTCTCTTCTGAATGTTGATGTTGATGATGAAATATTTCTGAAACTTGTTGCTATGTCTGAAACTTTTGATTTTTGTTGGTTTTTTTGAATATTGATGATGATCAAATGTTTTCTGAAACTCCTTCTTCTCTCTTGATTTTGAATGTGATGAGGGAACCTTGATGATTATTGTTGAACTGAGTTTGTTGGCTTTTGTTGGATTTTCTTTGTTGATGATGAGTATAGTTCTGAAACTCTTTTCCTCTCTTCTTGAATGTGAATGTTGCTATTCTGAAACTTGTTTGATGTTGCTTCTGAATTTTCGTTCTTTGTAAGTTGTTAATGATGATGTTCTGAAACTTGAAATGTTTGGGGATCCTTGACAGTTTGGCCAAATATCCTGAGTTTTGTTGTGGCTACAGTTGTAGGTTTGAAGGTTTTTGGCTTGGGTTGTTACAAACTTGTGGTTTTTGTTTGATAGCAGGCTTGTTTGTTATTCTTGCTGTTACAGGCTTTTGTAACTTGGTGATTTGTTGTAGTTTGGTTGCTAACAGGTTTGGGCAGTTTAGCTAGGCAGTTACAGTTTGTGCTGTTTTATGTAGCTTGGTTGTGCTTTTGCAGGTTTTTGTGTTGGGAGAGTTGTGGTTTCTGCTTGTTTTGTTTTTGAGCAGTTGGACAGGCTATTGTTGCAGCTTGTGCAGTTTTGCAATGGTTTTGTAGTTTGGCCTGGCAGTTTACAGTTTTGCTGTGGTTTGGCAAGCTTGCAATTTTTCTAGGCTTGTGGTGTTCTGTTTGATTGTGCAGGTTGGTGAGTTTGCTGCAGTTTTGGTAGTGCAGTTTGAAACTACAGTTTGAGTAGTTTGTAGTTTTGGTTAGCTTGAAACTGTTAGAGGATTTTTTAGGTTTTAGGAGAGTTGTCTTGCAGCTTTGGCTAGGCAGTTTGGCTAACTGGTTTTTGTTAGTGCAGTTTTGTTCTGCAGGTTGTGGTTTTTTACCAAAGTGTTCTCTCCTCCTCTTTGTGCTCTTTGATAGTTCTTATATCCTTTTGCTTGTTTGTAACTTGTGACAGCCTTTTTTTTGCCAAACTGTAAACTCTCACCAAAGGTGATATCTTTCTCTCTTTCTCTCTCCATGACAAAGCATTTTTGCTTTTTCTTATTCTTCTGAAAAGTTTGCCTATTTTTATGGAAAATGATGAAACAGCTATGACAAGCTTTTTCACTTGTGATTTGGTTTACCTCCTGCTGTTTACTTTTGGCCTGCTGTACTTTCTGCATTACATACTTTTTGCCTTCAGTTTGCTTCCAGTTTGCTTTGTATGCAATATTTAGTAATACAGCTTGACAGTTTTGTAACTCAGTTTGGTTTTGCTTGCTATGCAGTACAGTTGACACCTTGCTTTGTAATGTTGTCATGTTTTGTTGCAATGTTGTTTGCTGCACTACTTGGTTGCTGACTTTGCAATGTTTGGTTACTATGCCTTTGTATGCTAGCTTTGTATGCTTGCTTTGTACAGCATGGCCCATGTTTTGAATTTGAACCGATTGCTTTTGTATGCTTGCATTTTTCCCTTTTGCATTTTTTTACTTTTCTCTTTGTGAACCAAGAAGAGCAATCTTCTTGTGATTTGCAAAGAGAAAAATAAAAACATGATGAACAATAGCACTCTGATTCCAGTAGGCAAACTTTAATGATGAATATTTTCCTTTCTTTTTATTTGAAAATTCTTTTCATATTCAACTGATTGCACTAATCTTTTTTCCTTTGTCTTTTTTCATGTGAGCACAAATTGGACGGTGACAAAGCAGAAGAAGCCGGAGACTTTGAGCATGGGAGCAATGGAGCAATGACTTAGACTTAGATTTATTTTCCATTTATTGTAATCATTTATTTTTTCAAATACTATAAGTTGTAAAATATACAGTATTCAAATAATAAATTATTTTTGTAACAACATTTGAAATGAATGAAGAAAGCTTTTATGAGATCATCTGATATCCAATAAAACCTTCTACTGTCAATATCTTGCAATTCTTCCTTTGCATCTTCACTTATTATTTAAGATTCCTGATTTAAAATAACTGAAACTGCATTCCAGCATTTCCAATACAAATAACTTAAAATCTAAGTAATCCCAAAAAACTTAGTAATCTCATAACCTTGCAACAGTATTCCAATCAAAATACGCATTGTGTACTCCAATAAACAAGCAAACATTTTACTCCATTAACAAGCAAACATCTTAACAGACGCACATCATCTGATTAACCTGGATCAGACAAAACCCGAATATTCCAAATGACCATCTCAGCTCCTATCTCTTATCCCAGATAAAACAAGACCTTGAGAACAACCAGTAAACTTGAAAAAGTGCGAAAACATGTGACAGTTAATTGAACCTCTGAGATTCAGTTTCTTATGGGAAATGCAAGAGAAACCCTAATTCTTGATTTGTTGCCAAATAAAAGTATGTTTGATCAATTCCTGAGCCAATCTTAAAAATCTGAGAAAACCCCAGGGTTGTGATTTCTTGTGAAAAAGGGAGGGCAAATTTTGGGGTACAACAAAAAGGAACACTTAAGAAAGTTGTTTCCTTATTAACCATTGAAGAAGAATATATTTCCATCACTGAAGTTGTGAAAGAAGCATTGAGGCTTGAAGGTGTTGCAAAGGAGCTGAAACTTCAAGGTCGAGTTATTATTGTTAAATGTGATAGTCAAAGTGTAATACACATGTCAAAGAACTCAGCCTATCATGAGAAAACTAAGCACATTGATGTGATGCTGCATTTTGTCAGAGGGGTAATCGAGCATGGAGAAGTCCAAGTGCTGAAGGTTTCGACAGATCACAATGTTGCTGATATGATCACCAAGATATTGTCAAGTTGCATGTTTTTCCACTGTATGCACTTGATAAAGCTGCATGAAGAAAGCTAGTTTGTTCCTTGATGTTATAGAGTTTGTTCCAAGGTAGAGATTTATGAAATATTGGAATTGAACTCTAGTTGGTTGAAGGTAGCTTCTTGGTTTTGACAATTCGACATAATTTAGCATGCCGTCGAAGATTGTTCACATGTTGTTGTTGAAGACTTACATGCTATAGTCAGAATGTGTTCTAGTGTGTAGTTGTCAAAAAATGCTAGGATTGTTTATACTTTTTTTCAATTAAGATATGACAAGTGTATAATTTCCTCCAACACATATGTAATTTCTTCCTATTTTTACTCCTTAAAAGATATTTAGGTATATTTGTCACATTTTTATTGGAGAAAAGTATGAACCACACCTATGAAATTGTATCTAAGTATTCTTCTAAAATTTATTATTGATCTAAATATTTTTATATACGAAAAATGGTATTTATGATATGTTCTAGACTGGGCCGACACTTGCCCCACCGTTGAAGAGGCCCAATACAGCGCCTTTACAAAGGTCCAAAAGCATGCATCCCAAACTGAGGACCGTTGGGAAATTTTCCCACGTGTCCACTAGAAGAACATGACCTACGTGTCCACAACGTCATCATCCTGTCCTCCAAGAATAACGGATCCAACTTTCCTACTTTCTCGGGACAGTTGACCAGAAAGGAGGCCATGTGCTGAACTCCATACACACGTAAACCCTGTAAGTCTTAATTATCAGGCCTAATCATGGTCCAACACTAAAGACCTTGACCCAGCATTGGGGGCTATATAAGCCCTCACACTCGAGAGAGCCTGGTATCCATTCATTCTACCTCACCTACTTTACTTGCTCTCGCTCTGAACCTCACTTTGGCATCAGAGCGTCTGCAGGTACCCCCACTTCACATTTAACTAATGTTCAACTTAAAACTTGTGGGCCTTGACGATCTTTTGATCAGGTACGATCAGTGATGTCGTCTGTAAGAACAAGGCTTCCCCGTATTTCATTCACGTAAGACCAAATCAACATCTTCAACCTTCAGGTTGTCATGGCGGACCAAGCTATCAATAATGGCCAGAACGTTCACTTCGCCAATGCCGACAACAACAATGCTAGAAACAACAACAACACATACAACAACAACAATGTTGCCGCCCCCGAGCAAGACCCCTGGGACGGGATGATCGCATCTTCCTCCAACCTCCCGGAACCACGCGATAACGCTCATCATTCTCGGCAGAATTACAAGTCGATCGCGTATCAAGAGATCCCCATTCCCAAAAATGCTAACGCCAAGACCAAAGCCTTGTTCGTGGTGATCAACTAGACGAACTACATGATTTTCGTGTAGGGTGAGGGCCTGATGATGTTGGAACAGATTCATCGGTCCCCTAGAAAGCACCGAAGAATTGATTCTCGAACTCCTCCTCCCCGACGGAACAAGGACCGCTCCCAATCTCCCCTGCGGATACACATATGGGATGATTCTCAGAGCCTAACTCCCCACCGTACAGGGTGAGGTCCTACATTGGAAAGGACCCAGCCGAAAGCTTTCAAGAAGCGTGGTAACCCCCCCCCCCCCCCACGCGCAAAGAACAATGATCCCCCATAAGTCAGCTCCTAGGGCGACCATACATAGCCGACTGAATGCTAAAATGGTCCCTAGAGCTTTCAGAATTCGATGTTCAGTATGAAAGTAGGAAAGCCCTTAAATCCCATGCGTTGGCTAACTTCGTCGCAAAGATGGCCACCCTTAAACCCCTTGCGGGTGGGAAATACAAGTGGATCATCTTCGTGGATGGAGCATCCAACTCGATGGGAAGTGAAGCAGGAATCCTTCTCGAAAACGAGGAGGGCGTTGTGATCAAACATTCGCTCGCCCTATCGTTTCGCAGGTTGAACAACCAGGTCGAGTACGAGGCCCTGCTCGCATGACTAAGGCTGGCCAAAGACTTAGGCGCCCGAGAAGTATAAATATTCGAGGACTTCCAGCTTGTTGCATCCCAAGTTTGAGGAGAATATCAGGCCAAGAATGATAGCCTCATTGAATACCCGAACCTAGTCAAAGAGAGGATGAAGAAGTTCGACGGGAAAAAATCAAACACGTACCCTACGAACAGAAAATGGGGACCGGCATTCTCTCAAAACTCGCTAGCATAAAGAAAAAAGTTGGAAACAAATACGTTATCCAAGAACCCTTTCTCGTCCGAGTATTGAAAAACCTACTGTGTCGCCCAAGGTGAACGCCATTGACGACAATTCGTGTTGGATGACCCCGATATTTAATTATCTTACAAAGAGAGAGTTACCCGATGACCAAAAAAAGGCCAATGCAACCAAACAACGAGCCTGCTCTTATGCAGTAGTCAAGCAGAAACTCTACCGACGAGGATTCTCCATCCCACTCCTGAAATGCGTCGAGGAGTCCAAAATCCCTGAGATCTTACGGGAAATCCACGGGGGAATCAACGCCCAACACTTGGGAGGAAGATCTCTGGCACGAAAGGCACTGTGAGTAGGGTATTACTGGCCTACCATGCAGTAAGACGCGAAGGAGCACATCAAAAAATGCGACAAATGTCAAAGACACGTGGACATGCACCTCACACTCCCACACAACTCAAAACATTATCGTCACTGTGGCTGTTCGCCTGGTGGGGTATGGACATCCTCTGACCGTTCGTGCAAGGATCATATCAAAATAAATTTGTGATCATGGTTGTCGACTATTTCACGTAATGGATAGAGGTTGAAGCCCTGGCCAGAATCACATCACACAATATCCTTCATTTCTACAAACAAAACATGATTGCCCGATTAGGCATACCACAAGCACTAGTCACCAACAATGAGACGTTGTTCACTGACTAAAGCTTCTAAGAGTTCATTTCCAAGCTCGGCACCAAACAACACTTCACGTCTATCGAACACCCTCAAACCAACGGACAAGCCAGGGCTGCGAATAGAGTCATCTTATGAGGGCTCAAGCGCAGGTTGGGCGAAGCCAAAAAGGGGTGGGTCAAAGAGTTGCACAATGTCCTATGGGCTTACCAAACGACACCACACTTGACAAATGGCAAAACCCAATTTCGACTAACCTATAGCATTGAAGCTGTCATCCCTGTGGAAATTATGGAGCCATCTAGACGAACTAAAGTCCCTTTAGACGAGGAACTAAATGATGAGGCCTTAAGTGAAGAGCTCGACCTGGTCGAAGAAGTATGATCAGGAGAAACTCTTCGCGAGAAACTCTTCGCGAGAAACACTGAAACAACAGATAGTCCTGCGTCATGACACCAAAGTCATAAAATATGAATTCCAGGTCGACAGCCTAGTCTTGCAGAGAAATCAGAAAGATACCTGTGAAGGAAAGCCGGTCTCCAACTAGAAAGGACCTTATCACGTCCACGGGGCAGTGGGATCTAGAGCCTACCACCTCGAACGCCTAAGTGGAGAACCACTACCTCAACCATGGAATGCTACAAAGCTGAAATAATATTACATCTAGGTCCCCGATAAACGCTTGGGCCCAGTAGTCGACATACCCTCTCCGATAAATGACAGGGCTCGCTCGACTACGAAAGCGTGTTGAGATACTAACATAGCCTCCAACCAAAAATATAAAGGCGGGTTTTCTCTCATTGGTCAAGAAGACCTTAGCCCAACAGGGACACCTCGATCGAGCTCCACCGTCGAAGTACCCAATAGGCAGAACACCCATCTTGCAATGGGTAGTTCATGCCACGAAGTCAAGACCCCGACCGCGATCTTGACCTCGTCTATACAAACTCCTATTCCTCTTCCTCGACACATCCCAACATGTGTCAACCACAACTAAGGTCGAGCATAAATTTTCACTTGTCATATTTCCACACCGAAATAAGCACGTTAAACACAATGACAAAATATCATAATGCAAAACATAAGAGAAAAACAAAAGCATTAGAAAGCCGAGCACGGAGGTCGGTGTTGTCTTTACAATATCAAAATGGGTCACACAGACCCAAACTAAATGAACAAAAAAAGCGGGCAAAGCCCCTTTCCAAAATAGTTAAACAAAAGATGGCACACATGCAAATAAACAAATGGGCACACCGGCCCGAAAACTTAATCTTGGTCCCCAACATCCTCGCCATCGCTTTCTTCCTCGGGATTATCCTCAAGAGGATAAAATATCTTCCCATCAATCACCTGTTAAAGGGCCCAACACCTTCGACCACAAGCTCGACCCCTCTGTTGATGATCTTGAGCTGCTCCACGATAGCGTTGAAGCCATAACTAAGGGTGTCCACGACATCCTGCTCGAGCATACGATTTCGACCAATCGGATATTGCCTGGTCATAAGAGCCTTCTCTGTATCATTTTCTTCCTTAGGAGGTGCCACAATTTCCTCTAGCTCCTTCACCTGACTAGGTAGTCGCTCGTTTTCCTTGGTTGCAGCCTCCAGTTGAGGCTTGATCTTGTTCAAATCCTTGAGGAGTTGTACCTGCGTGTCATACCTTGTCTCATGATTGAGAATATAAGCCTTCAACTTCTCATTAATCCCCTTCAACTTTTGGATTCAAATATAAGCTTTATCCATAGCAGCTTGGGATCCCGCAGCTTCATCATTTAGTGTTAAAGCAGTTTCGATAACCCTCATCACGGTGGCAACATCTTCTGACAGATTCTTCCACCGGGTATCTTTTTCCTTAGGCAGAATGGCCTCCCTCTTCTCTTCATGGAGACCTAAGGAACTCTCCCCACTGAATATACCTCGGTTGAGATAGCAGGGGGGAAACACGAAAACTTCCCTGACACCCTTGTCCCCGTCGACAGCCGCCACATGCTCGGGGTCTTCCACGCGCTTCCTTTTTGTCGGTTGTTCGAGAGGGGGAGCCTGGGCCCCTAGGAGGGGGGGGGGGAATACGAACTGCTTGGACGGGCAGAAGTTTTGGCTTGTTCCTGAAGTTGGGAAACCCGAGTTTTGGGCATCAAGTGTGATAGATTCTTGGACCTCAACTTGAGCAAACATTTGGAGAGAGTCTCCATCTGGTCTACAATCAAAAGAAACTATTAGTCTATGAGACAAAGGTACGAACATGAAATTACAGACATGTCCCCTACTTAGAAGTCTCAAATCCTCCTCATCAGAGGAGCACTCAAAGAGCTCTTTCATTTTAATCAGTCGAGGAACAAAGAGATGCTCCCCTTTATATTCAAAGAGAAAGTTATTGTCTACATCCACACATTTTTCTAGGGAGAAGCTCTTAAGATAAGCCGCTAGCTTGTTGTAAGAAAGCTTATTCTAGGAATCTAAGTCCTCGGGCTTCACTGTATAATACTCGGGCTTCTGCTCAAAATGTTTCCATTGCCACTCAAGAGGAAACTTCACCATTAGTCAAGCCATTGTCCGACCATCCCCGACCTCTTCTTAGCGGTTGTACAAAGAATCCACGGTCGCACCAGTAAGAGGCTTCACGAAGAAATACCTTTCTTTGAAGTTGCACGTATATTCAAGCCAAAGGATCGTCTGTGATCACAGTGTCACCCTCGTTGGTATCGTGCACGATGTCTTCCTCGATTGGTTGCACCATCGTACTTGAAAAGTAAGGGAAAACAATGAATTTGACATCATCAAATTCACCTTCCACCGTGAATCAAGTGAAAGGGCGATGAATGCGTCGAGGAATGGTCCTCGACCTAAGCCCTCGACAGCGAACGCCAAAGTGGTCGACACCCTATGCGGGGACATTTCGTTGAACGGGTAAGTTGCCCAAATCCTCCCCTCTATATGGGGGGACGACCCCGACACAAGTCAGAACAAAATTTTGGACCTATGAATCTTCATCCACATCCATGATCCTAGATGAAAATTCATGGAGGTTCATTCCAGAACCCATGCATCTTCATCTAGAGGTTCATCCGTTCATGGCAAAACCCAAGTGTTTAATCTAAAAAATCTAAGAAAAAAGATGATCAAGATGAAATCACTTACTTGGATGAGATGAACGTGAAGGTGTCTACGACGGTATTGAAGGAGACGAACGCAAGGAAAATGGTAGGATAGAGAAATTGAAAATATCAAAGTAAATATTTGATTCCCCCTTTTATAGATAGCCCTCACCTCACGAGGTAGCATGCGAAAAGTCTTCATTACTTGGGCTCTTAGACTTCCCTATATAATGATGACACCCTAAACAGTTGCCACGTGAGACTCACGAGAGGACACGTTGCCCACAACAGTCTCGTACAAAACCACGCGCCTGTGCCGTTCCACTCTCGTTGGCGGTCAAATGCTCGACATCATTATAATGCCTTACACACGGGCACATCGAAGATGTGCGCCCGAGGAAACTCCACACCTCCCCATGAATGTAGATTCCTAACGGGAACTGCATTAATACGAGCGGAGGAAGAATTTGACCAATGAGATTCTCCCAGATCTGGTCGACAACACCACACTCAAATCGTTGGGTCCTCCTTGACACGAATCATGTAATTGCCCCCGATGGGAGTTGACAATTTCCCCTCTTGGGAAACACTTCCCCGATACTCGAACTGATCTCAAGTCATCATCCTTTCACATAAGGGCAATAACTTGGGGGGCTTCTGTTCTGGACTGGGCCGACACTTGCCCCACCGTTGGGGAGGCCCAATCCAGCGTCTTTATAAAGGCCCAAAAGTATGCAACCCAAAATGAGAACCATTGGGAATTTCCCCATGTGTCCACTAGAAGAGTATGACCCACGTGTCCACAATGTTATCATCCTACCCTTCGAGAATAACAGGTCCAACTTCCCTATTTTATCGGGGCAGCTGACCAGGGAGAAGGCCATATGATGGACTCCATACACCCACAAACCTTGACAGTCTTTATTATCGGGCCTCATCGTGGCCCAACACTGAAGACCTTGACCCAACACTGGGGGCTATATAAACCCTCTCACTCGAGAGGGTCAAGTATCCATTTATTCATTCATTCTACCTCACATGCTTTACTTGCTCTCACTCTGAACCTCACTTTGGCATCAGAGTGTCTTGTAGGTACCCCTCCCACTTCACATTCAATCAATACTCAATTTGAAGCTCGTGGGCCTTGATGATCTCTTCTGATCAGGTACGATCATGATCTAATTTTTTTTCTTTCAAAAATGTTATATGGGAAAAAAATCTATTATTGATCTAAATATTTTTATATACGAAAATTTACTATTGATCTAGATATTTTTGTAAATGATACCTAAACAAAAATAATATTTATATACAGGAAAAAATCTATTATTGATCTAAATATTTTTATATACGAAAAATAGTATTTATGATCTTGAAATGATATACGGGGAAAAAAATCTATTATTGATATAAAATATTTTTATATATGAAAATTTACTATTTATTAAGATATTTTTGTAAACGACACATAAACCAAAATAATATTTGTATACGGGAAAACAAATTATTATTTATCTAAATAGTTTTATATATAAAAAATAATATTTATGATCTTAATATTTATGATCCAAAAATGGTATACAATAAAAAATTTATTATTAATCTAAATATTTTTATATACAAAAAAAATCTATTATTGCTCTAAATATTTTCTTTTTCTTTTTTAACCTTTTATTTAAAATAAATATATTATGTAAACAAATGCGCGTAACAAACTGGAACTCGTGTGTACACACATGTATGTTACTAGTTTGATATATGTCGTTAAGAAGCGTATTATCGCCGAGCTTGTTTATTTTTTTTAATTATTTTTTGTTACGTTATTTTAATTGTAATTAGGAAAATATTTATTAGTAAGAAGAAGTACAAGAATTAAATTGCACTCATTCATTACTACTACCATCCCATGATTTCTATTAAAAAGAAAATTTAATTTAAAATAAATTTAAAATTATTCTCTAAAAGAAAATGCTTATTTGTAAGAAAAAGTGAAAACAAGAAAGGCAAGAATAAATCTCAATCATTCCTTATCACAATCACTCCATGATCCCTATTAAAAAGGAAATTTAATTTATAATAAATTAAAAATTATCCACTAAATCAATGACACGTGTATATTCTTGTATTTCTTGCTAAAATTCTTTCTTACTAAATAGCATTACTCTTCTCTAAAACAATGACAAATATAAATTCTTGTCTTTCTTATTCAAATGATTCTTACTAAACATCATTACTCTTTTAATTATTGGGTGATATGATTTTGATCCCTATAAATATCTTAAATTTCATTTTTAGTCTTTATAAAAAATAATATATTTTCATCCGTACAAAATTTTTATGCATTCACTTTTACTCCCTTTTATTTTCTAAAATTTTGAAAACTGTTTATACTTTTAAATTTTTGAATAATTTTTTTCATACATGTTTAGAATACTATAAAATGTTTCTTTACCAAATTTTAGATTTTTTTAAAATGAGAAGAATTAAATATAATTTTTTTTAATTTTAAAAGATAATGATAAAAGTAATAAAATTTTTGACTTAGAAATCAAATTTTGAGTTTCTTTTTTTTCGAGGAACTTTTTTATAACGTTCTAAACATGTGGGTAAAATACCATCCTCGTGCTTGCTATCCCACAAATGAAAATCGCCCAAGGCGAACACCGCCTTCACGGGTGTATAAGCACGAGCACAAGCGAAGGTTGACCTCATGCAAGTTCTCTTGATCTTCCTCGTCGCATGGACTGACTCTAAGTCATTACTTCTTCGCCTAGGAGCAACGACTTGGGAGCTCCGGTTTTGGACTGGGCCCATGCACGACCCAACGTTGGGCACGACAAAACGTTGGGCACGACCCAAATTACCCTTGCGTCAAGGACGACCCAATTGATGTCCCAACCCATTAGGACCTAAGCTGGAAACACATTATCCACGTGGCCTTCACCCGTGGACACGTCATCAACGTGTTCTACACTTTTTATAGTTGTTACACCGTTCATAATAGACATGGTCAGCCCGCTACCCGCAAAGTCCACAAAGCACTTGACCCAAGATGATAGACACATGTTGTTCATCTTCACTACCACGTGAGAATCCCTACAACCGTCCATTTTGGGCCTGGATACTTAGTCCATGATGGAGGTCATTGGCCCAACACTAAGGGCTCTATAAATGCTCTTCTCTATATGAGAGTCAAGTATCTCATTCATAACTCTCATACTCACTTACCTCTCACTCTTTCTAACTTTAGCATCAGAATGCTTTGCAGGTAACCTCTTCCGAGGAACATCTTGGACCAACATACAATTGGACCGACCATTTATTTTCCTTCTGATTAGATACGATCAAAAATGATGAGTGAATGTTGAATCTTATGATGTTTAAGCATTAACCGAAGACTAATTATCATAACAATATGTTATATACGTAAATAAATCAATTCAAGTTAGTGAAACTATAAATTCACAGTATATTAACAACCACTTCATAGACAATTCACTTTGTATTTGTGTGCTAGTGTATAACCTAGTAATGAAGACTTGAGTCCTTGAGAGTATGCTCCTCTCAAGGTCTCAAGTTCGAATCCTACTAAATACAAATTACTTATTAAAAAAAGCTTTGTATTTGACTCAATTCAAAAGTTATAAACTATCTAGTTGGAAAATTGAAATATTACACAATTTAGTAATTAACAAAAAATTTGCAATGACATTGCCACGGTGTTTATCTTCTTAACCATTAAAAAATCGTCAATTTAACAAGGAAAAAAATATGTATAAATCCTTAAAAACAGGAGTAAATTACATAAAATTCAATAGATTATTGATGGGTAAACTTCTTGATGGAGCAAAAAGGAAAATCTTCATATGACAGAGAGAATTTTGAAACTTTTTTTTATAGAGGAGTTTTTCAAAACTCGCCTATATAGCATGAGACAAAATAACTATTAACTTTTTATAATATTTTTTATAAATAAACTTTTTTTAAAATAAATTTATAATCAACTTTTAGAATGTTAGACAACCAAAATCATTTATAACTAATCCAATGATTGAAAAATCGTCTTTTATAATTAAATATGTTAATTTGACAAATTCATCACTCTTAAATAAAATAAAAAATCTTAATGCCAAAACAAAGAATATCATAAAACAATTAGAAAAATTGACAACGAGAAATGTAACTCTAGAGATAAGTTTGAATTCCAACAAAACTACTACTTCACATGCCAAAAGATATACTATAAAACAAGAATGGCTATAGAATATTTTAGACGATATTCACATTTAAATATTATATCGTATTAAATGGACAAAAGAGTAATCTAACACCAAGCCCGTCTAGCTCAGTTGGTAGAGCGCAAGGCTCTTAACCTTGTGGTCGTGGGTTCGAGCCCCACGGTGGGCGATGCGTATTTTTTCAATTTAAACTGCATGCATTTGTTTATTATTTCCATCTTCGTACAAACTTAGCCCCACAATTGGTCAAATTATTTCTAAATAACAACCCCCTCCAAAATTATAAACGATAACGATGTAATCATGTGGTTAATCGAACAATTTTTTTTCATATTTAAAATAAAGTTTTTTTTGGACAGAAAATAGAGTTACTTAACAGATTATTTTTAAAAAAATTCTTCTTAAAAATTGATTATTAAAAGATTAATAAAATTATATTTAATATAAAAAATAAATAAAACACAATCATATAAACTCTAAGCATGTTTAATTTAATTTTTCTCATTTGTAAGATTCACAAACTCATGGTGTGTTTGAATTTTAAGTTAAGTTAAGAAAATTAGACTTTGTTCTCTCATGATAAATTTGATGATTGGTTAAGTGAATGTCAATTTGACTATCATAATTTATCTTCACACATTTTGAGTGATTTCTAATTTTGTATTCATGTCTCTGGATCCTATGATTTTCTTGAACCCTTTAACAAGGACAATATAATCCTCCTGAATAGTAGATAATGCAATCACACATTATTTATCGACCTTTAAACTTATAATTGTTTCAAACAATTTAAACACAAAACTTGATAGGGATTTTCGGATGTCAATGTTACTTACATACTCTGAATCTACAAAATTCTTCAAAATGTCTTTCTTTTGAACTTACTATGTTTACTTTACACCATCAAATAGAGAATTATTGTAATATACCTTAAAACCTCAAGTGAGAAAAAAAAGAAGAAAAAGAAACATATTTTCGGTACTAACATATTTGTGTCACATCCTCCCTTCATCTACTTTGGTATGCATATCCTCAAAGGTAAGCCTAAGCTTATTCACTTCCAATATCTTATTGACAAAGTTAACCTGAAATTGACCACTTGGAAAGCTAGACTTCTTTATATGGTTGGTAGGGTCTAATTGGTTAATTCTATGGGGTAGGGCATGGTTGTTCACTGTCTAAAAATTTATGATTTGTCTCCCAAGATGATTAAAACTATGGAAGCTTAGGTTGCAAACTTTATTTGGAATTGTGATGTGGATATAAGTAAAATGGTGATTGTTACGTGGTAGACTTGCTATAAACCTATTAAAAATTTGTATACCATGCTTCAAATTTGCATGTGTGGTGGAATATGCTTCAAAGTTAGGATAATTTGGCCACCCTTTTGAAATTTAGGATCCTCATCAAGAATAGGATGATTATTCACCATATTCACTGGGGAATGAAAAAACAATTATTATTATCAAGGACAACTCCACATAGATTCTAAAAAGAGGTAACCATATTAACTTTTGGATTGACATACCCTTAGTTCAGAAATCCAATTAATTGCTAATACAACCTGGCCCATCCCTCATAATATGCAAGTGGCTTTACCTGGCTTGCTCAATACCATATCCACCTGCCATGTTCCTTTGGGTGATTATGAGGACAAAAAGGTATAGGAAGATTTTCTCAATGGTAACCTCAAATTGAAGCATACTTTTGACTTTCTTGATAAGCCTAAGTTTAGTGCCTTGTGGAACAAGTTTTCTTGGTGCCTTAGAATTCCTCCATCAAAGTCCTTAATGCTCTAGAGATTGACCCATACTAGTCCACTTACTGATGATAAATTAAGTATGAGAGGTTTATCTTTCCCTTCTACGTGCTCTTTTTGTCATAAATTTTTTTAGACCTCCAGTCATATGATTTTTTACTATAACACTTCCTGCAAGTTATGGGATTGGTTTTATAACACCTGTAACATTTGGTTTCCAATCACTAACCTTAGTTCTTACTGGAAAGTGATGGATATGGATTGGTCTCTCCAAGGCCATATGGTGGTATCTTTTACAATTGTATATATCATCAATGAAATGTGTGGAGCTCAAAATCATTGCAAGTTTGAAGATAAAATCACTTATTGGAGAACTTGTATTCCTACTATCTCTGCTCAAGTGCTTCTCTCAGGTAATCACACTAGAAAAGTTTCAAACTCCTATATGTAAAACTTCTGCATTTTAAAATACTTCAAAATTAATATCCACCCTCCTAAGCCTAATATATTAAATGAGTTTCTTTGGCATTATCTTTCTCTTGATTGGTGGAAGTGCAATTTAGATGACATGGCTAAAGGCGTCATTCCTCTTTCTGCCTGTCGTGGAATACTTAGAAATATATAATGTGTTGGTAAACTTTCTCATTACATTAGAAATGAGAATGCTCTTCTTACTGAGTTAACATGAGCCGTGATAGCAATATAGTTGGCTTAAGAGAAGAATTGGAAAAATCTTTGGTTGGATACCAATTTCGCTATGGTGGTTAAGGCTTTCAATGATCATATTATTTGATTTTTTTTTGGTCTATAAGAATAAGATGGCTCAATTGTATTCACCTTACACATTCCATGGACTTTATGGTTTCTCAGATTTTTAGGGATAGTAACTCTTCTGCAGATTTCCTTGCTAGGCTCGGTATCACCTCTAAATCTTTTACTTGGTTTAATGATATTCATGTTAACATTGTTAGTGATTTCTTATTACACAAGTGAGGTGTTTTTAGGCTTAAATATTCTTCATCCTCATATGGGTTTTAGTTTGGTCCCCTTATCTTATTCTTCTCTTCTTCTTTTTATTGAAGTTCTCTTTTGCTTTATATATATATATATATATATATATATATATATATATATATATATATATATATATATATATATATATATATATATATATATATATATATATATATATATATATATATATATATATATATATATATATATATATATATATATATATATATATATATATATATATATATATATATATATATATATATATATATATAATGCTTCAACTATGTGTTTTATATGTATTCAATGTATTATAAGAGTAACTTTAATATTTGACTCTAATATAATTTTTTGATAATTAAAAAATTTAAACTTTCTATGGGATATTATTTTTTTAGGAGTATATGGACTCAAATGGTTTAGAAGAGAGATTGAATTAACCATTTTCAAAAAGACCAATTTAAAAAGGGATTTTTTTTTCAAAATCAAAGTTCGATAAAAATTGCTTGGCGTAGTGGAATTTCCATAAAAATATATGCTATTGAATTGACCGTGGTATACACTTAAATAAACAAACAAATAATAGATGAAAAGATTAAATTAATCGATTCTTCAATTAACTCAAATTCTATTTACATGAAATATGTGTAAGTCAAAAAATTTCAATTGAATAAGAAATATATTATTATAATTTTAATATTTAATCAAATGTAAGAATGTTTATAATATAGATCAGCACATACATAATTCTTATACACGAAATCACTACGAATGAGGAAAACCCTAACATTAAACCTACTTATACAAATCTAAATAAAATATAAAAAAGATAGAAAATAGATGGTATGCCGAATTTACAGTGGTTTGGCATGCCCGTACTCGCTTTGTGCCTAATTCACTCTCCAATGATTTTCCATTAAAATTTTGTTATTCTTCCACTATGTTTTATCAATTTTACATAGAGTCTTTTAATTCAATCACAATTCAAGATAACATTGAAAATAAATGATCTTTAATATGAGTCTTCTCTTGATTATGTACAACGTCTGTCGGTTTCTTATGTGAAATCTTTACTCGATCCTGATTTCTATCTTTCAGCTCCAAGAATTATGCTCCAAGTGTCCATTCTGCAATGACCTTTACTTAGTCCTACAGGTTCCTTGTCTTAGCCTTGAACTATCTGAAGAATGTAGAAACTTCAGCCCTGTCCATAGTAATCCACAAAGCTCATAGAAGAAATCGTATAGAAAATAAACTTATTCTTTTTCACAGCTTGATTGTCGATCATAGCACAACCACACAATTATGTCAACCCGAAATCTTCAAATGTACACAAATCATTAATCACAAAATGAAACCCCTCACACAGATATCACACACTAGGTCGAGAAGATAATTCAAACAACAATGGTACAAGCTAAAGGTTGAAGATGAAAGGCCCGGTTCTAAAATCAAACCAAAACTTAAAAGACTTTTTTGGAAGTTTGAGAGAAAAGTGTGTTGTGTTTTCTAAATCATAGAATGTTATTCTGGACTGGTCCCGCACTTGGCCCAAACAACATACAGGGCCCAATCCAACCATGGTGAAGGTGAAGGTCAGCAAGAATAAGGCTTCCCTTGACTATGTCGGGAAGCGACTCCACCCTTGCACCGAGGACCTGTCCCTTGGGACTTCCTCTCCATAGGGCTGTCGAGGAGTCTTAATGACTCCCAAGAGGTCTTGACGGACCACCCTCCTTGTAGGGCAGACGCCCACGTATCCAAATATCCAGGGGCATCTTGACCCCAACAATACTGCAATCACGTCCTCCTAGTAATTCAGAGCAGTCCACCCAAGAGGGAGACCATGTGCTGGTCCCCACTAATTACGTAGATCCTGCCAGTCTTCATTTTGGACCTGCCCTGTCAGGCCAATATGAGGACCTTGGCCCAACGCTGGGGGATATAAAATACCCTTTCACTTGAGAGGGTCAGGTATTCATTCATTCTACCTCACCTACTTTACTTGCTCTCACTCTGAACCTCACTTTGGCATCAAAGTGTCTTGCAGGTACCCCCCCCCCCCCCCCCCCCCCGCACTTAACATTCAACCATTGCTCAACTTAAAGCTCGTGGGCCTTGACGAACTCTTCTGATCAGGTACGATCAGTGGTGACGAACTCTGTCTTTAATTCACGTAAGACCAAAGCAACATCTTCAACCTTCAGGTTGTCGTGGCCGATCAAGATATCAATAATGACTAGAATGCTCACTTCACTGACGCGGGAAACAATAATAACGTTTCCACCCCCGAGCAAGACCCTGGGATGGATGACCGCATCTTTCTCCATCCTCTTGCAACCACGCGACGACGCCCACCATTCTTGGTAGAATTACAAGCTTGTCACGTATTAGGAGATTCCCGTTCTCGAAAATTTTGACGCCACGACCAGATCCTTGTTCATGGTGATTAACTAGACGAACTACATGATCTTTACACAAGGTGAGCGCCTGATGATGCTGGAATAAACTTGCCATTCCTCCAGAAAGCATCGAAGACCTGATTCTCGAACTCCTCCTTCCTAGAACAAGGATCGCTCCCGATCTCCCCTACAGAGACATTGACGGTACGACTCTCGAAGCCCTTCTCCCGGCCGAACTAGGCGAGGTTCTACATTGGAGAGGACCCATCCCGAAACTGTCAAGAAACGCGGTCACCCCCCCCCCCTCTGCGCAAAGAGCGACGATCCCATGAACGTAAAAGAAACAGGGGCGAGGAAGAGAAGAAGTCTCGGCTGAGGAATCCTTCCAGTGACTAAAACTAACACAAAGACCGCGGCTACTACCGGTTCCCATCTCGCTCCCCAAAAAGAAGCGACGAAGATAACCCTTGCGGTCCACTGTCCCAGGCCATCATGGAGGCCCCTATTCCCAAAGGGATGGAGGAAGCCTCCGCTTTTGAAGTAATACGACGTCATTGCTGACCACGTCGACCACATTGACGATTTTCGAAGCCATGCTTGACCTATCACAATGTCGGGGACCCCATTAAGTGAAGGTTGTTCCCTAAGACATTGAGCAAAATAACCATGTACTGGTATAAGAGTTCACCCTCCGAGTCGATCACCTCGTTGAGGAATTTGAAGAACCAATTCACCAGCAGCTCCAATGCATCTCATCAGCAACAGAAGACTGAGGCCGTCCTCGAGGCAATCGTCTAGAGGAGCAATAAGACCCTCAGAGAATACATTGACTGGTTCAACCGTGAGGCCATTCGGGTCATCTTCTCCGATCACATAAAGAGATACTTGCTCAAGAGGGGACTCCTTCTGGCGCTGAATTTAGAAAGGTCGTTGGAATTGAGCGCCTCAGGTCTTTTGATGCACTCCTCTAAAAAGCCCGGGCGTACATGGACTACGAGAAAAAAGAGGCCGCCAACAACGCCAGTGATTCGAGGAATTGTGGAACAACTAACGTTCCACAATAGAGTGACGCGGGCTCTTCTCGACGAACAGGGGAAAAGAGAAGGGAGGAGAAACGTCGCGACCCCCGCGAGCATAGAGGACCAGTCGGGTGGTTCACCGAATACACCCCACTAACCGCTTCACACGAGTGTATCCTTGCAGAGTGCTCCAATGATAAGTTCAAGGACAACGGGGGTCAGGCATCCTCGACCTACTCCTGCAAAGCCCGGGGCTGACGAAAAATATATTTTCAATACCACTGGAGCCAACGGTCACCTGACCGACAGACTGCGTCCACCTGAAGGATGCCATCGAGACTTTCATCAAGGCAGGGAGACTCTGACAGTACAAGCGAAATGACGCCCCTTGCCAGGATACTCGTGAGGTTAAAGAAATTGAGGAGGATACCCGACCATCTGATGATCTGGTCCCCTCCAGGTAGCCTTCTGTGTCTCAAGTCCCGAGGAACTCCACATCCCCGACAATCTTGAAGATGACGAGACTTTATTCACCGACAACAGATGGAAGAATTTCCCCCTCCATCATGGTCATATCTGGCATGGGATTCACTGACATCTCGATTAATTCAACAAAGAGGAAACTCAACGAGCTGGTGGATGTATCCCCGATCCAGACTGTAACCCTTGAAATATTCAAGGGAAAATCTGAGCCGACCACCTTCTATCTCGAGGAGCTACCCAACGGAGCCCCTAAGTCCAACATTCCTCTGTGGTGAGGGAGAAGATGGCCAACATTGACGTACATCGCATTCTGGTTAACGAGGGGAGTTCCGTCGACGTCATGTACACCCACCTGTTTTACACCCTACAGCTCGATGATAGCCACCTACCACCATATGCGGGGTCCGACCTGCAAGGATTTAACGGTTCAACCTCTAAGCCATGGTGCTACGTCAAGCTGTTCGTCACATTCAGGGATGAAACTGCATCACGACATGTCAAAGTGCGGTTTCTGGTGATCGATTGCCCGTCTCTCTACAACTGCATCCTAGGGAGACCAACACTGGCCGAGCTGATTGATGTACCCTCCACGGTGCATTTAAAGATGAAGTTTTACACCAAGATGGCCCGCGACGCCACCATACATGGAAAACATCTCAACTTCTAGGAGATGTTTCAATGTGGCTTTCAAAGGGAATAAACACGGTCGACACTGGGGCACGGCCTACTAAAAGAGCAACCACCTCGACAACAACAGATACCTCGACGGACAAACCTGCTCGAGTTAAAGAACAACAGGTTCTACCAAAGGTCGACTCCATTGACCTTGACACCCTCTTTAAAAAAGATAAAGTCGAGACCTCCAATGGCGAATAGGATCGTCTCCAACCCATCCTATATGGAGACTTTGAGTTCACCCCCCTCGGTGAAGACCCAAACAAAGGTATGGATATCAGTGCTGGACTCCCCGACCCGGAGAAGAAGCAACTTAAATCTTGCTTGAGGGAGAACACTGACCTATTAGCATGAGCGTTACGGAGATGCTCGGTGTAATACAGTGGGAGAATTAACTTGTTTTATGCGTTTTATCGCAAATGTTATGGATAGCAAAAGTCGCCATCGACTTTTATTTTATCCAATAAAGGAAAGGGTGAAAAGAACAGGAAAGACCTTTGAGAATTTTTTTTTGAGTTCGGGGGTAGATTATAAAAAGGGAAGGTGTTAGCACCCTTTTCATCTGTAGTTATCTATAGGCTCTTAATCGTTATCTTACTTTTGAAATGCTTTTGTGTAAGTGTTGGAAAAATATTTTTGAAAAGATGCCTAAGTGCGGCAAACTTTGTAATGATTCTTGTATCGTTGAGAACGCATACAAAGTGTTTTGTCTCTAAAAATATTTTTTAGAAAAGTGAGTGTATGTGTGAGAAATTTTTTTGTTTGTGAGCAAGCGACTACGAGCTATCTACCTACTCAAAAAAGGTCTTTGTTATTTTCCTCTTTTCCTTTAGATAGTGTTATCCTACCATTAGTTAGTAGGTAGCCCTATCATTGGATGTTTTGAGGGACACCGCGTGGGTCATCGTACAGTCACAAAGGAAACTCGTGGGGCACTTTAGCAATTATCATAAGGTACTAAGATCGTTTACTGAGGTAGCAATCGACAGGTCATCGAGGGACTACGATCTTTTAACCAAATAATCTTTGCTAAAGTGTCCCACGTTCGAGGGACATGACTGTTTATATCCGAGGCAACAAGTGAGGGTCACCCTAGAGGTGCATGTTGTGCGAAGTGTTTTAGTTTCAAGTATTTGTCTTGAAATTAGGTTTTCTAATGTTTTTTTTATGTCTTTTCATGCACGCCTAATTAATTTAGCAGTTAAATATATACAAGTGCGGAAAAATGCAGGAAACAATCTACGCTATACAATGCTTCGGGGATGGGGAGTACAAACCATAAAACGGGGGAAAAGGTAAAGAAATCCTAGTTTAAAGTTATTACAGACCATTAGCAGTTACAATATTTATAATAATACGGAAAATAAATAGGCACACATAGATTGAAAAGGGAAAGATGTAAAAACCCTAAAAATTCTAAGTATTTAAGAAAAATATTTTTGTTGTTTTTGTTTAGAAAAATAATTGAAATATTAAGTAAAAAGCAAATCCTAATTCTAATTAAGTAACTAGTTAAAATAAAAATGTGATTAAATTAATTTATCAAAAATTAAGATAATTAATTAAAAACCTAGATTTAAAATTTTACGATTTTATGATTTTTTTAAAATTAATTAAAAAAAAAAAGAAATTACAATGGGCCATAAATAAAAGTAAATGGGGGGGGGGGGGGGGGGGGGGGGGGGGGGGGGGGGGGGGGGGGGGGGGGGGGGGGGTGGTTTAAAAAAGTGAAAAATTCAGGGCTCAAATCAAGGAGCCCAGGTATTACGCTGGATCTGGTGAGAAAGATCAATGAAGGCTCATGGTGAGGGCACTGATCTGGAACGTGGGATCTGACTGCATGATGATTTGATGGTGTTGATGATGGGGTGCATCATTGCACGCTGGTTTGCTTGCATTGGATCTGTGAATGAAAACATGGAAAAAATAATATGCCAGAGGCAGGGATCGAACCCCTGCCCTGGCACACCAACACCTTAACACACACACACACACTTACCACTGTGGAGGTTGTTACATCTCGATAATGTAAATCAAATGAAACAAATATAATTTAAATTAAATGCTAATTTTAGACAAACAAAATGCGCGCGTGTAAGTGGGCCCTGGTTATTTGAATGAACCAATTAGAACGTTGCTATCTGCCACACATGCTTTCAAGCGAGTCAGACCACCCCTCACGATGGTCAACTTCTTCTTCTCTGATTTCCCTAAATCTCAAACCTGTAAAACAACAAAAATCAAAGCCCCAAATTAACCCTAACCCCCTAAATCATATGTTGCGAATCCAATGGCGATATCGATTTCGTCTGAAATGGCCTGAAGTGTGGATACGACTGATACAGAAATTTTTGCCCAAACCATGGCAAAACGCAATTCTTACGTTAACGCTTCATGTTTTTTATCCATATTTGTTCTAAACAACATATATGAGAATCTATGTGATTAGAAACAATCAACAACACACGGATTAAAAAAATATGAATGATGAAAAAATGCAAACAGTGATGATGGATAA